>JBCNYH010000017.1:8644606-8668265 GCA_039654325.1 Tandanus tandanus | reverse complement strand
TTACTTCTCTATAATTTTTTGGTGAAAATGTATTGAACAATGCTATTGTAGGCAATGAGAACCAAAAAAATCATTCCTACAAGTATATTGAGGTAAAAGTATGGCTAATAAACAAAAACACTGAAAATACCAAATTTTCAGAAAAATTGAAAGGTGTCTCAGATGTTATTTTTTTTTACTTTTGCATAGCATGAATGAACTTCAAACCCTATGGAATTATTTAGCGAGTGAAGAAATTAAAAAATATGTGAACACTATGCCTGAAAGTGTGGCCACAATAAATATGGGAAAAAAAAATTTAATCACAACATGGTTTCTGGTTTATTTTCATTTTTTCATTTTGTTAAGTATATAATCATCACTGCACACTACTGTATTTTGAATTCATATAAAGAAGCTGATAAAGGGATGCATTACTTTTTAACTTGTGTAAATTCATTGTATGGCTCCAGTCTGTCAGAGGAGCTCCTAATATTTCATTTGCTGAACCGATTAATCCTACCAGGGTCGTGGGAAGGCTGGTGCCTATCTCGGCCAACACTGGGAGAAGGTGGGGTACACCCTGAACAGTTTACCAGACCACTGCAGGGCAACACACACACACACACACACACACACACACACAAACCATTCATACTTACACCTAGTGTCAATTTGGAACAGCCAGTTATCCCAACGTGCATGTCTTTGGACTGTGGGAGGAAACCGGACTACCCGATGGAAACCCTCACAAGCACAAGCACAGGGAGAACATGCAAACTCCACACAGAAATGCCTGAGCCCAGGACTTGAAGCCAGGATTCTCCCAAAGGTATTATATACTGAGTGTGTGAATGTGTGTGCATGGTGCCCTGCATCGGACTGGTGTCCTATCCAGGGTTCATTCCCACATCACGCCCAGTGTTCCTGGAATAGGCTTTGGATTCAACACAACTATGACACGGATAAAGTGGTTACTGAATGTGAGTGAGTGAATTGAAATAAATTGTCCTTATTATTTCTTATTTTCTCCCCAAACTTCTCTCGGTCACCTGACACTTACGTACATTGCCTTTGACCACCTACGAGGTTGTAAAATAAATCTCATCCATCATCATGATGAAAACCAATGCTTTCAACACAAATGAGGCCAATTGTTGACTTATACGAGTCAGCAAATGGATATAAAAATCCATAATCATAAAATATCAGCACAGTGAGGGCCTTCTTGAAAAAAGTTTGAAAAGTTAAGAATGTGCCAGGAATTAGATGCATACTTGCAGACTTGGCCAGAAATAGATCCATCAACAAGATAATGACCTCAAACATCCATTTCTATCAACACAGAAATGGTTGCTGGAACATTGTCGTCTCAGTCTTGAGATCTGAACTTTACTGAAAACTTGTTATCTGAATTAAAAGGGTCGTTCAGATGCACAACCTTGTAACTTGAGGTATCTTAAGATGCTCTACATAGGGATGTCCAAGCTTCTTCATTCACTGGCTGCAACCTTTTTCTGTGGTAGTGACTGTGGTTATTTTTCCCCCCCAAATATTACTTGTAAAGGTGTCAATAATTTTGATTTAAGATAACATGTTGGATAATGTAGTAACATATTGGATAATTTCTTTTGAAGGGTTCTAATAATTCTGGAATAATCCTGTTTGATCATATGCAGCTTTGTAGTTTGAGTTTTTCATTGACAAGCACACATACTCTGATACGAAATAAGACATTTTATCAGTTGCACACCATCTGTTGGTGTCATTATGTAGTATCTTCACCCAAGTTCTTCAATACAGAGGTGTTTGAAACTTTGTGAACCCTTTAGAATTATCTATATTTCTGCAAAAATATGACCTAAAACATCATCAGACAAGTTCTAAAAGTAAATAAAGAGAACCTAATTAAACAAATGGGACAAAAATATTTTACTTGGTTATATAAGTTTTTGAGGAAAATGTTCAATGAATTATCCAGCCGGGTGCTTTCAGTGAACTATTAGGTGTGAGTGGACATACTGTTTTATTTTAAGAACAGGGATATATTAAAGTCTAAACTTCACAATCTGTGTTTGTAGAAGTGTGTAATGGTATGAACAAAGGAGAGTTCTAGGGACCTCAGAAAAAGAGTTGCTGATGCTCATCAGGCTGGAAAAGGTTACAAAATCAGCTCTAAAGCATTTGGACCCCACCAGTTCACAGACAGCCAGATTGTGTACAAATGAGAAAATTCAATACCATTGTTATCCTTCCCAGGAGTTGTGGGCCACAAAAAAGATCGCTTCAAGAGCACGGTTCTAGACTGTTCGATTGTTCTAAACTTTTAAACTGTTCACAAGGTCACAAAGGAACCCTAGATAGATTCTAAGCTGGAAGAGTGCACTCAACTTAGGCACAGTTCTCTTGTACCATACCAGAATGTTACTGTACCTCCTCTCTACTCCCTATCTGGCCTGTGCATCATATTGCTCCAGGCCTGAGTGTGCGCCATGACTTTTTGTACAACTATTTAGGCTGAAGAAAAGGGAGTGCTCAGTACATTTTTATATCGTGGCTTATTTATAGTCATTTTTGGCAGGGTGACACATGACCATCTCTCATGCCATACAGATTTAATAATTATGCAGTGAGATTTTCAGTAAATCATGCTGCATATGTAAGAACGTTTTATAAAGGCAGCTTACATAGAAATGATTATGTGCTCTTTGACTACAAATTTCATTCATCAATAACATGAAGACCAGATTAGTTATTAACCCAAATATTTACCAGTGAATCCAAAAGCGCACAACATAACATTTATGTTCAGTGCTTAGGCCTTCACACTGATCTGCACTGTGACAGAGCCCAACTCACTCTTTCCGAGTGCACCTCATCCAAATGGGCCAAGTAAACCACACCTGAATACACCATGTGGTAATGAAACTAGTCAAAACCAACCAGACTTTGAGCTCAAACATGCTCAGGCATGGTACCAGGCCTATATTTTGAGTATGCCCTTAAGACCTTTCTCAAACTGGTTAATGTTCATTAGTTAACCATCTGGAGAACAGTGATCAACAATGATATGCATGGCTGTGTTTCAAAGAGGGAGACACTGCTCACCAAATAGAACATGACTGTCCTTCTATAGTCTGCTGTTCCAAAGGGCTGTTGGAAAAATGTTTTGTGAATGGATGAGATCAAAAAATAACTTTTTGTTTAAATGAGAGGCGTTGTATTTAGAGAAATGAATGCATTCCAACATAAAAACCCTTATCCCATCTGTGAAACATGAATGTGGTAGTATTATATTTTGGGCCTGTTTTGCTGTAGCTGAACCAGGATGGCTTGACATCTGAATTATACCAGATAATTCTAAAATGAATGTAAGACCATCTGTCTGTGAACTAAATCTGGAAGTCATGCAGCAAGACACTGACTATAACACACATGAGTCGCTCTTCCAGATAAAGGTTCGAGAAGAATAAATGAATGTTTTAGAATGGCCAAGTCAAAGTCCTGTACTTTATCCAATCCAAAATGTTGTGGAAGGACTTTAAGCAAGCAGTTCATGTGAGGAAACCAACAAACTTTTCAGAGTTGAAGCCGTTCTGTACAGACTAATGGGCTAAAATTCTTCTAAGCTGGTGTGCAAAACTAATCAACAGTTACTGAAAATATTTAGCTACAGTACCGTACCATGCTTGAGTGTGTTTAAACCCAAAGTCTGGTTTGTTTGGCTGCATAAGGGGCTCACACCAGATACTGAAAGAAAAGGATCACATATTTTTGCCACTCACAGATATGTAATATTGGATAATTTTCCTCATAAGTAAAAAAAACCAAAACAAGTATAATAATTTGTCTTGTTTTCTTTAATTGGGTTGTCTTTGTATACTTTATGTATGGGCATGGTGTTTTAAGTTGTATTTTTGCATAAATATAGTAAATTCTAAAACTTTCAAGCACCAATGTCTCTTAATTAGGAAAAATTGTCTGGTCATGCTGTAAGGCTTCATGTTCATTGTGGACCTTCATGTAGCATAGAGATGATACAGCTTGTCCCTACAGTGTCAGTGCAACATCTCTGAAATCGCTGTAATAAGCTTATGCTGGCCTTGACCTGTGCAGACACAGCTTAACAAAGAATAATCCTGCATTTTCACAGAATGGGCTCTAAGGGGTATTTCAACAAATGAACAAACACCAGTAACTTCAGACCAGCTAACACATAGGACACTTTGCTAAAATTGGATGCAAAATCCCCATACCACAAAAATTGTGATTCGAATGGCCCATTTGCCTACATGGTTGTATTTGGACACTGGCTGTGGAATGAAACTTCAGATAATTTATCTGTTATCACATATAAGCCTTTGTTCCATTTGAGAAAACACAATGACTGGGATGCTTGTCAAAAAGATATTAACTTTTATAGCAAGGAATCTGCTCCCCCCGCAATCCTGTTGGCTGGCACGGATTTACAACCACAACGAAAATTTGGCTCAAAGGTTTCATGCACCTTATGTGACAGCAAGAGCAGTTGAGTGCCTGCTGAATCTGAGCCGATATATGCATTCCACATGCTCTAAGAGCCGGGATTGGCTAGGCGAAGAGAGAGAGCAGGTAGCTGAATTTCACTGCTCAAGACTAGGCTCATTGTCCAGTCTCTGTGGGAAACTTGCAATACTTCCTTCAAGGGTGATTACTAGGGAACTTAATATTCCGTATCAGTGACACTTCTCACGTTTGCCACAGGAACAGACATCTGCCCCCTCATATCTACCAATCCCTCGCATACAAGCATGTGGCACACTAACTCCCACCCCTACTTTCATACAAGGTCTCACATGTACAAATACAAACAAATAATGAGGGTACCTGGTCTTTGTCACTTGACTACTGGCTGTATTGCTGAAAGTGTGATAATTTAATCTAATCCCTCAGCATGGTCTACATACACTCTCCATAGGGAGGTAAATAAGTTCATTCTGATCAAGAGATATATGGCCTTGCGATCAAAAGGTCAGCATTATCATGATTACTCTATGCAAGATAATCAAGCTTTGCCTCTTTATCAAGTTAGGCAACTGGTAATGCCAGAACGGTAGAATTAAAAAAAACTGCTTGAACACCAGGGGAAAAAACAAATAGACAAATCTAGAATTTCAAGTACACCAACCAATTCTTGCCTTACAATGTGTCTGAACATTCGTAAAACATTTCTGCAAGAAAATTGTGCTTTGGACAACCTTCTTCAATTAATTAACAGCCTCAGCAGCAATGTCTTCTGCAACAGATTGAGCATGGCAAGACTGCTGCTGAGATAGTGCTTTTTTCGCTTGTTACTTGAGGGATGGGTCATACTGACATCTAGCGGCAATCTTGATCACAGTTCAACCATGCATTCTGGAAGACAAGCTCTAAGCAGTGCTGACATAGACTAATGGATCCTTTTGCAGCTAATGATGGAGCAATGTGGACAGCTGCTGAGCAGCCCATGGAATGCCAACACTGACCCCAAGCTTTGGTGGATGAAGAAGAGAGATATTCACTTTACCTCGCTAACTCTCTTTCCTTTACTTCTGCTTGAAATTATCCTTCTTTTGCCCATTCAAAGCTCATCACACCAGTTCCTTTCCTTTCTAAAGGCCTGCTTCTTTTGGGGTCTTTCTTCGGCTCACCTGTATGCAAATTGGCCCAGCATTCTGTTTCATTAATCTGGGAGAGGTAGGGCGAGATAGCAGCAGATTGCTTCCGCCGTAGCAGAATGTTCGCCGCACTTTGGCCACAAGTTAATTTATTACTGGAGGGTTTGGAGGACCAGACGCACAGGGGATGTTTGTTAAAGATCCTTTTCAGTGCATTCAATCGGCCAGAGTACGGCACTTTGAAAACCCCCCTTGCAAAAGAGTGGCCATTCACAGAGAGTGCAGGAAACCTGAGGGAAGAACTAGAGGGACAATTCTGAAGAAAGAGAGACTAAGCAAGTGGGAGTATGAATGTGTGTGTGTGTGTGTGTGTGTGTGTGTGTGTGTGTGTGTGTGTGTGTGTGTGGAGGAAGAGAGAAAAGTAGAAACAGAACTAGCCTCAAAGCATTTGTGTAGATACAACTATTTCAGATACAATTAAGTAAAATAATTAATGTGAAAAACTTTTCCATGGAGTAGACTTTGAAATCTTGTAACCCAAAAGTATGATCAACTTGCTAAAACTTGCATTCAATTATAAAGTCCTTATAGTCAGTACAACATTCAATGTGAGTATTTTTATTTCTTTGAAGGTCCCTAGGTAATGGCTTACTCTCCTGCTCCTGTTGTCTTCATTGAAAAGAACACTGCAGAACACCTTATCAGTATGGCATTACTAAAAACACACCTCGGCAGCTGCTGCAAACAAAAGGTTTTGTAGTGTGAGAAAAGTGTGGGTTGAGCTAGAGAGGAGGAGAGCCGAACTTTCTCCTCAATATCTCATTATTTACCGCCTTCCTTATCTACTGAAGAGAATTGAGCCAGTCGGGACCGGAAACAAGGCACGGCAAGGTGATGAAGCGGCACCTGGCCGACAGGTGTTTGGGCGGTCAGGGGTCACGGGATTAACGGCTCTGTTCTTCTGAGTTACCTCAGCAGGGGAAAGGGGCAGGTCTTTAACAGACTGGTGCATCTGCTTGAACTGTGGTACATGTACAAAAATCCCTGAACCTACAGAGCCAGTCAGATAATTACAGTTGGGAAGGATGTGGATAGGGCTTTGAATTGCAGTGGTGGAGGTGCAGGAGAATAGGAGGGGAGTGAGAGAAGCAGATAACTTGTCCAGTTTTAAACCCACATCTAAACAATTGATCCATAGCCCAACGACATTGTGCAGGGACAACCTCCTTTTTTACTGAAGCCCCTGCCAGAGGGTAAGGATGGCCATCCTTTTTAGCACCGTGATGCTGAGGTTTTTGCTTTCTTTAATTATAGACTGAAAAATGCAAGCCCACTTAGTCCAAAAATGGGACTTAGGAATTAGGGCCAGGTGCTTGGGCTTCAAAGGGCTAGGGCAAAGAGGGAGGTGAGAGTGGGATGTATCTTTGGTGTTTAAAGAGGCAGTTAGCTAAACCGCCCCAATGAACACAAAACAGCAGTAAAGGGCCATGCAACAGCTGTTTTAAGATCAGTTTACATCCACGGACTCTTAAAGGTGTCAGAAAGTCATGCTGGCTGGCATTTCAAACTAGTAAACTAAAGGTTTAGGTTCTGCCACTACAGACTAAATAAAAGTAAAAAAAATAATTTAATTAATTAAAGCTGCTGGATGTAAGGTTCAGGATTCTCTAGTAGAAAAATGCCACTGCAAGCTACTTGTGAAAGAACATGGGTTGTGCTTCTTCCTTCTCCCTATTGCACAGATGAACCTTGTGGCTACAAGTGCCAAGTCAATACAAATTCATAAAGAATTCAAGGCTGTGTCCTAATCCATATTATGTGCACTAAGATCCATTCCTATATATAAATAACAATGTAATTAGTAGTCTACTGGTCAATAATAAAATATTGTAGTATGCAGGTTGTGATAGGACCCCAGTGATTGTGACTGCGATGATACATTTAGTAAACTGTGCTAATTAGTGAGAATGTCGAAGTTACTGATTATCAGGCACTAGAGCAAAACTCTTGCTCAGAGCAGGCTCACATCTACGGGCCCAAGAAGACTTCAGTGGACATGGCTTCTCAAAATGAGGATGTGCACAGTGACATATCAAAAGTAAACAGATACCATCAGGTTTGAAAGATTTATACGTAGATGTAAATATATATAGTAGCCAAGTTGGTGGAGATACCTCAGAGCAGTACTCTGAGTCACTTGGAGTTTCAGTCTTAGAAATGGGGATTCTTTTCAACAGTCTACTTGACTGTCTGAAGACACTTTTGGTGTCTCCAAAGTCTTCTTAATTTTCTTCTGAGTCCTGCATCCATGAGCATACAGTATGTGCAGTAATACTCCATCTGACCTAACAGGGTTGTTAAATAGTATGGTCTATAATTAAGACAATCTCGAAGAAGTTAAAAACAAGAACAAAAATTACACATGTGGTAAACTGCAACATAAGAGACAAAGAGTTCGAGAAACAAAGAGCTTCTGGCAAGCAGTTCAGGGTTTACCGTGGATTCACCTGGAGTTGGCTGGGATGGGCTTCAGCCTCATGACCTTGCTGCAGGAAAAAGCAGTTCAGAAAATGAGATGAGATGAAGTTAGACTGGGTAAATGTTTTCAATATTCAAATTCTCCAGTTTTGGTTAACCCTGTACCCATTGTAGCCTCAGCTTCCTGTTCTTGGCTGACAGGAGTGGACCCTGTAGTCTGTAGATTGCAAGGAGTGCTTATTTGTCAAACAGGTTTTTCGGCCTGCAGAATCCAATCCAATGGATATTTTTATTTGTTTCTTATAAGTGTACAACCCTAAAAAAACTTTTGATGTTGCATGCAGAGCACTACAGTACATTGCCACAAAGCATCCTTATAGCTCCTGACGAACAATTTCCCTTTCAAAAATTCTGTGTACCATGTGAAGAAGTATGCTGTGAATGTTTCAAAAATGATTTGCTAAAGTCCACAGTGTGCGATACAGTTAAGTAGGTGAAATAGTTTCTGCAGAAAAGAAGAAAGGAAACTGACAAACATACACAAAAGCAGGTGAGAGTCAGGAATATAATCTCATCTACCTTTCAGTTGGATTTTATGACTGTAGTCATAATAGGTCAACATAAAAAGGTTAGTTTAAGTCATTATTATGATATCTTTCTAAATACTCATCAATAGATCAGCATATCCTCATAATGTTGTGCTTAATAACTTTATGCTGTTAATAAGGAATGAGGAAAATATCTGCTATAAATCAGTTCCGCAGAAGAACTTTTTATTCTCTGCCAAGCAGGAATGCAGTGGGAGGCTTACTGCATTCCTAGTTGGCTTACAGGCTGCAAATTCCACAGGTGAACACCTCTGCAGAAGTAGGGATGGGAAATGCCTCAGTCATCAAAGAAGCCTTTTACTGAGACAAGATAAGCACAGATGAGTTAACCACCATCCAAATAGCTAACATAGTACCAGGCTTCACATTACTTACAAATCTGTCATCACAAGCAAACAGTACATTCTGGTTTGTGAAAGTGCTAGTCAATGTTGTTCGGCAGAGCATCAGGGTCCTAATCCCCCTGTCGGGGTTTATTTCATGATAATGACCAGCCCACTGTACATTATCCCACTGATTACATAACCACTTTTTAATGACAGCAATAAATTAACACAAAAAAATAATTTTATTGCTTCCGCTCATGATGTATTCCATAGTAATTTTCTGATATGTACTGCATGGCAAAAAACAATTGCACACTCTAATATTCTATTGGACTGCATTTAGCCTTAATTACAGCATGTAACCACCATAGCATTGTTTTCTAAACTTAAGCAACATCACAACATATATTTCCATCTAGAGTTGGGTTCGTTTTTCACCGACACCTTGAATTGATGATGAGAAAATTGAACCACTCCATAAAGTCTTCTTCAGCACACCCAAAGTCTTTCAATAGGGTTAAGGTCAGGGTTAAGGTCAGAACCACTGTTTCAATATTTGAGCCCCAATTTTATGTCTGTACCATCAGGGAAGAAAAAGTCTACTAATGGGATAAGCTGGTCATTCGGTATATTCAGGTTGTCACCTGACTTTATTTTATTGCCACATAATGTTGCTGAGCCTTGACCTGACCAACTGAAACAACAATTATATTAGTGCTTTACGGTTATTTGCTGTAATCAAGCTAAATGTGGTTCAACTAAATGCTTAAATGACCAATGAGAATTGAGTATTCAATAAAGCCATGTACGAATCTTCTATAACAGCAACCAAAAAAAAAAAAAAAAAAACCAACCAAAAAAAACCCCCAAATAGAGTTTCATTCCTTCGACTGGAAAATTAACTTAAAGGTAGTAACATTAAGTCTGTTTTGCTTGAGGCCACATCACATTACCCTGTTGTTCATTATTTTCCTATAATGACAAGCCATGTAAATGTTTTAATTCTTCAGTTTATAGACCACATTTCAGACAAAAACATCAAAACTGTAAGTTATTTCCTGAACCAAGTCTGCAGAAGAACTGTGTCTGGTTCTCAGAGGTTCTCAGACAAAAGCTAATTTCCTCGCAAAACTGCCCCACAGTAGTCCCACCACAGAGACAACCGATGCAGTTTTAAATGAAACAGGTTACACCAGGTATTTAGTAAGGTGTTGGGCTCCCACAAGCTGCCAAAATGGCTTCAGTGTTCATGGTATTAATTCAACACGTTTATTAACATAAAAGACATACTGGAATTGATGTTATAGTCTCTCAGGATGGGATAATTTGTTTATTAATTTCTGTACCAGATTTTATTTACAGTGATCTTATGTTTATTGCTAATATTTGAATGCACAAACAAGGCTGGTCAGGGAGTATTATGTTTCTGGCACACACACGTCACTCACTCATTTGCTGAACCGCTTAATCCTACTACTGTAGGGTCACGGGGAGGCTGAGCCAACACTGGGTGAAGGTGGGGTACACCCTGAACAGGTCACCAGAGCATCGCATGACCAACACACACACACACACACAACCATTCACACTCACATCCACACCTATGGGCAATTTTGAACAGCCAATCTGTCTTTGGACTGTGGGAAGAAACCGGAGTAACCGGAGGAAACCTACGCAAAACTCCATACAGAAATGCTTGAGCCTGGGACTCAAAACCAGGACCTTCTTATTCTGAGGTAGACATGCTAACCACTATGCCAGACGTGCTAACCACACGTTAATCAATCATAATTATACACCCACCACAGTTCCTGTCATTACCTAACACGCTCGACAGGTAGGTGTGGACCCATATGCAAATGTTTAGTCACCAAAAAGTAAAGCAAACAAGTCCAAATCAGCTAACAGTAAAATGTTCTAACGTCAACATACCAACGCTTACAGGGAAACAATAACAAAAGAGGAATATCCAGACGAATATTTAAGGTCATGCAGCACAGAAGGTTCAAGTAAATCTGCCTTAAGCCTGCTTTACACTGTGTGATTAATTTCTGTCTGATTTTGCTGCCACTATTAGTTCAGTCTGAAAATTTTATTTTTTGTTTCAGCAAAGGTTAATCTCGACTGATTACATCTACTGTGAAATCGACTGTTACAGGATCTTCATCGTATAACCTGGCATCAAAAAGACGTTTTGTCACCGTGTAAGACTAGCTTTAGGGCAGTATAAATATAATTATCACTCACTCACTTACTCATCTGCTGAACCACTTACTCCTACTAAGGCCGCAGGGAGGCTGTGCCTATCTCAGCCGACACTGGGCAAAGGAGAGGTACAGCCTATAGTTATAGATTAATCTTGTGTAACATGCTGACTGCATTGGTTGATTGGATGGAATTTGATTTGATTTTCATTCGTTTGTTCATTCATTCTTTCATTTGCTGACCCACTTAATCCTATTAGGGTCGCAGTGAGGTGGGTGCCTATCTCATCCGACACTGGGCGAAGGCAAACTACACCCGGAACAGCACGCCAGACCATCAAGGACCAACACATACACACACACACACACAAAATGATTCACACTCACATCCACACCTAGGGGAAATTTGGAACAGCCAATTAGCGTAATTTGCATGTGTTTGGACTATGAGAGGAAACCCACACAAGCACAGGGAGAGCATGCAAACTCCTCAGAGAAACACCCAAGCCCGGGACTTGAACCCAATACCTTTTTGCTATGAGGCGGACGTGCTAACCACTATGAAACCGTGCTGCCCTAATTTTAATTACATAATTGCATTAAACTATATTTGTCATGTATGTATGATTTATTTATTTAAATTTATTAAGCTTTGATGTGTATCAGGAAGGCCACATGGGTAAGAAGCACCTAAAGACGTGGCCCCCGTTAACAGTGTATGTACAGAAAATAACAGTACAGAAAGGAGGAACGGAATTCGTCAAAAATAAATATAAGCTATCGATCATCATATATAAAATTATAGGATATTTAAAAGAAACAATAACATGACCAGCATGCTCAGTAAAGGTAAAACTAGGCATTGCGTGTGACCCGGGAACAGGTGCCGCCTGAAATACATTTGTCTTGCAACAGTGTAGAATGACGTTTAGAGTCTGTTTAAAATCTGTAATATGACAATAATACGACAGCTCTGTGACTTTCGGTTGGTGCATCGGTTGTGCACTTCCTCACAAACTAAGCAATATCAGGATGTGATTTTGATGAGGTCAGTAGGTTTAAGTAAGTTCTTTACAGACTGAGTCTTTGGTGCCTTCTAAGTGAATCCTCCAGTAATACACACAATACACCAACAAGTATGGGAACAATTATGTTAAAAAGCAGTTATATTTTTGCCCCTAAACCGACTACATGACAAGATTGACTGTTTTAAGTTATAATGAGTTTTACGAGCCTAGCTTGTAATTATGGCAATCTAGATCTCCACAAAAGTCCATCTATGATTTCCTATTAGTGTTAGGAATTGGATCAAATCCAACTTTTTCTATTTTTCCAACATGTGGAACACCTTTTTTGCTGGTATTTAACCTGATACTGATCTTGTGTAAAGGATCAGCTAAAATGTTTAATCTTACTCACGGGGGAGCTAGAGCCTATCTCAGACGACTTTAGGCCAATTAGTCTCATGTGCATGTCATTGGACTGTGAAAGGAAACGGGAGCACCTGGAGAAAACCCACGCAAGCACAGGGAGAACATGCAAACGGCCGGGACGCAAACCCAGGACCTTCTTGCTGTGAGGCGGATGTGCTAACCCCTGTGCCACCACTCATGCAATTGTTTAGTAATGTATGTATTCTTTAATATCCCAGTCAGCTCCAGGTTGTCTGTGCTTAAGTATTTGTCATTTCCACTTATTCTTGACAAAGGAAATGTTTACGTTTTTTTCTCAGCCATGATTCTGACTAAAGCATTTAGTGACACAAAAACACACAGAAAATGCTGCATTTTGGTTCATTTAATTACGTGCAGTGTGAAAGCACCTGAAATAGCAATGAAAAAGTTTCAACTTCTTTCAGACCCATAAAAGACATATATACATTTTATGAATGTGTTTGTTTTGTGTCCTTGGGGGCTCAGGTTATCAACTCATACTGTTTTGGGTAAACATGCCCCATGCAACAGGGTGTGTTTGTGTGTTTAGCTGTCTGTTGTCAAAAATGAACAGGAAAAACACGCAGCAAACACTTTTCTCCCAGGAAGGGAATTTAAAGATCCATTATGAATAACTAAAGATAAATGAAGATTAAACAGCTAATTTGAGAATTTTGAGCTGATTTAATGATATCCTACTTTCTAGGAACATATCTCAGAACACTGAACTACTCATTAAATGGTACCAGAGATGAATATTATGTTTACAGCTAGGGAAAGAAAAAGACTGAGATCACTATTAAACATGGTCACTTAATTTTTATTCATTGCTGTTTATTAGACAAAGTTTATTAATTATAATGACAGCTTAAAATATTCTTATTCAATGTTGACTATAAAAGTCATAAAATCTTATTTGAGTAACAAAAATAGCTTTTATGAATCAGTGATTTCCCTTTTTGATAATTTTAAATTGTCTTTAATAATTGTATTTATAATCATAATATTTATTTAAAATGGTCTGTAGTGCAGTCTACTTGACCAAATGTTTATTTTATTTTATTTTTTTATATATTGATGATGGTTCACCATCAAATCATGTGTGTGCGCGTTTGAATGCCTTACCATACCATCATCAACACCTCTCCGGGAAAATAAATAAATAAATAACTGAAAATAATTTTTTTTTCAAGCTAATTTTATGTACCATATTTTTAGGGTATGGATGATTTCAATCATTCTTTATACACATGAGAATTACATATGATTATCTATATAACATGAATCCAAAACCATTACACTTTCACAAAAAAAAAATGTATTAAGGTGAAAAACAAACCTGATCTTAAACCGAAAAAAAAGTAAAGTCTAGTTCCCTGTGCTTCACAGTAATTTTGAGCTGTCTACGTGATACCCACAACTACCACAGCACACATTCAGAAAACATTACATCTTCATTTACAAATGAAAACAACTGGGAAAAAACAAACTGAAAACTGCCCTTAAATTTCTACTTCTGTGTAAACAGATTTATCTGCTTTTGAAATTGTGGTTTATGGTTGTCACTCATACACTTCAAATATGGTAGATAAAAATCAGGCTGAAGAAAACTGGATATATTTCAGGAGAGAAGATATTATGCCCCAGTTGATTGTACATAACCAATGAACTATAAAAAAATTAATTCATTTAACCTGCAACCAACAACTCTACTTGTGCGTAGTGGTCTGAGAAAACCATTGACTGATATTGATTGTGTGAAATTCTGGAAAACTCCACGGAAAAACAGAAAAAAAAACAAACAAAGGGGTCCAGACGCTCCCGCCGAAAGGATCATTTCATAATATGCCAATATAGAACAAGCATAGCAAGTTTGAAAGCCCCAGCTTCAGCGCACAGCTATATATGCAAAAAAAAAAACCCAAAAAAAAAAAGATACATGCAAAAAAAAAAAAAAAAAATGCAAACTACTATGAAAACTGTGAAAAGATTTTAGAACTACATAAAGTTGAAAATGGCAAAATTTCACCACATGAAAGGCTTTCTCAGACTGCCACACACCAGAACAGCACCATTCATAGACATTACAATCACCTGTGGAAGCATTAACAAGTATATGTGCCATCTACTGCACCAATGATTAATACTTTATGCTTCCCTTGTAAAGATGTTAACGTTCGTACCAAAAAGAAAAAAGCTTTCACTCATTCAAGCCTGTAAATCCCTAAAAGCTTCGTTGAGTATTAATGCACAGTACGCTCAAGGTTAAAAGCATCTCGATAAATTCTGCATTTCAGCAACACTGCTGTCAAAATCTTCATGTTCCCACTACAGCAATGAAACACAGTCTGGGTGCTTGGAAAAGCTTCTGGCACCATTTCAGGGTCATTTCAGCACACTGGTTCCATGTCACTGACATCTGCTGCCTGTGTTTGAACTCAATGGTGCAAAGGTTTCTTGAACAAGCAGTAGTGGGGCATATAAAGTGGCGCCGCTCACAAATGACACTTGGGGAAATGTACAGCTGCATAAGTTTTCATCTCCACTGCACATGTCTACATTATGTGCTGTTTTAACAGTGAACTGAAATTGTGTAATCTGGAATTATAAGCATTGACATGCCACCAAAAGTCACGTGACTAGCTGAATGAAATGCACCACAGCTTTTATAAGCTGATATAATACAAGCTATTTTGTGTAGACTGATTTCCACTGCAGGTTATAGAGCTACAAAAATGTGAAAATGTTCAAAGGGGGTTGATTACTTGTGCAAGGAATTTCATTTTTTCCCTTTTTAGAAGCTCACACCAGCTCCATAAAATTTAGGATCTGTCTACAATTCATGAGATAAAATTCATTATTTACTTAAATGATTCTTTTCAAATCAACCAAAAGTTAAAAAATTTCCCTTTCAGATCAGAGATAGAACCGATCTAGTACTAAACTAATAAAAAATAAATAAATAAAAAGAATAATGATAAAAATAAAAGGCAGTTTAAAACGGCACAACGTCACTAACATGTGCTCAGCAGAAATCTGAGCCGCACATGGTGTTGTCTTTTGCACTAACCCCACTTCAAGCCCGTGGTAGTCTGAACCCCTCCACACTCCAGTGAGAATGAATGTAAACATAAACGTGTGGTGGAGAACAGGTGTGTGTGGCGCTGTTGTTAAGGGCTGTGGGATTGCAGGGACCAGCGAGGGAGATGAAGATGTGGAAGACACTGCAATTGGTTCTCTAGGTCCTCCAGACTTGGTTCTTGGATTTGGTTTCTGAGAAGGAAGAAAAAATAAAACAGGAATAATAAGAATAAGAACTTTGAGAAGAATATTTAAATATTCATTCAATTGGATAATTTTGTTATTTTACTCTAAATACCAAAAATAGCTTTTAAATGAACTAAAACTGCTACAAAACACTTAAAAATGTTTAAAAGAATTATGAAGTGCACTTTTTAAAAATCCTACAGGGAAAAAAACAGGTCTAAATCCTGATTTGTTAATTCATGACTTGTAAGTAGGTGGTGAAATGTAAAATTTGGAAAAAAAAAATACTTAAATCTCACAAAAGGATAATACACTCAAACAATGTGGTTCTTCAGACAATCAATATTTCACAAACATCGAAACAGAAACCCATTTTCCGCACTGGACTTGAACACTGTTATAGCTAGTGCGGTGGATGTTGGGGAAGTCCCATGCCAAATATTGCAGTTGTATTTTGTCAACTTGAACGCTTCTATTTTGTGCTAAACTGCACTGATCACAAACTAATGCCAGTAGTCATTAGCAAGCTCATTAAAACACAGGCAATGTGATTATATTAAACAAATTTGTATTTGTTTAATATAAATACATCTCTAAATTCATGCTGCACCATAACTTGTTTGAGCAGTGACCCTAAAGCATTCTGCCTATAGAAAGGTGAATCAACATCAAACAAAGCTTTTTGTGAGCAATAATCACAATGCAAATAGCCTGACGGACTATAAATGTATAGCAACATCTCAACAAAAGAATATAAACCAATCATGTCCAGTGGACAGGGTGCTCAAACAGACAGAAAATTCAGAAGTCCCTTTCAAATAGAGATCCTGCAATACCTCTCATTATTCTTTGGTTGTTTGCACTGAACCAAACATAGCCAGCATAAAGCCATCCCAGTCTAGGTATTTTAGACAGCACAATAATGTTCCGGAACCAGAGGTCCAACATGTAACGTGCTTTTGCTAGTTAAGCACATTTCTAATCTTCAAACAAAGTATTTGTGCAATCAAGGATATGTTAAGAGAAGAAATTGACCAGAAGTGAGGAAACAATTCAAGGCAGAAAGCAGCAGACTTTATACGCTGTACACAGAGATGTCAAATTCGTGCTGGTCTCAGAAAGACGAATGTCAATGTCAAAAATGTCACAAACCATGCTGGCTGTCCATTTTACTTGGCCGTCCATTCCAGCTCCGCGACTACTAGTGGTTTCAGCTCAGAGGTGTTTTCAGATGTTTTGTACAAAATGGTGACATGAAATAAAGGCGCAACATTCTGGCCATGAAGTGACTGCTTTAAAGAGGCTATAAAAAGCAAATCAGAGAGGAAGTCACTAGGAGCTTACCTGAACATCACCTGCACTGTGGTCTCATAGCTTATCATCTCCACATCCGATACACTCAACGCATGACTTTTGTCCCATTTGTAAGTAAAGTTCTGGAACATTAAATGTGGATGTCATTATGTTACACAAACACACACACACTTGAAGGTGTGGTCAAGTTTAATTCTGGTACTGTGCGTATATACACCAAACAGCCACAACATTAACATTATGATCACTGACATGTGAAGTGAATAACCTTGATTATCTCATTACAGTAGCAGCTTCCAGGGAGTGGGATATATTAGGCAGAAATGAAACAGCCAGTTCTCAAAGTTTATGTGTCGGAAGCAGGAAAAATGTGCAAGCCTAAGGATCTGAGTGACCTTGATCAGGGCTATATTGTGATGACGAAATGACTAGGTCCATTCATCTCTAAAATGGCAGATCTTATGGGATGTTCCTGATATGCAGACTGGTACATCTGGTCTGATTTCACAGACAAGCTACTGCATTAGTGACTGTCAATAGCTCCCCAACTCACAATTGATCGCAATGCTTTATGATCGCCAAGCCCTCTTCGTTATCCGACTTCCACTGGCTAAGTTTGATCTTAGTTGTCAAAGTGAGTACCACCCCCTCCCTTCTTGCCAACTGCTCTGGCTAGTTTACATCACTTGTCCTTTACCAAAAGAGGTGGTACAGAAGATGGGGGAGGCAAGGTGGCAGGCTTCAGGTTTCTTTTCTTGTATTGACAATTATTAAATACTGTCCATCAAAAAGCACTTTTCCTACCATTTTTAAGCATGCTGTATTGCAGCCTAGTGCAAAAAACAAACCTTGATCCAACAGTGTTTACGATTTCAGGCTCATCTCTATACTGCCTTTTTTAATCCAAACTTCTAGAAAAAAATGGTTCTTCAGCAACTTCAGTTTTTGAAAATAAAGTTCTCAAAGTTTTCCAATCAGAGTTCAAGCCTCATCATAGTACCAAAACAGCACTATTAAAAGTTTTTAAAAGTTATCAAGTGTTGACTATGGAGATTCTGCTGCACTTGTGCTTTTAGATTTTGGTGCTGCTTTTTAATCCTAGACCATGGTATCCTTCTCTCCTACTTAAATAACTGTGTTGGCCTTCAAAGCATAGCTTTAAAATGGTTTGAGTCATATTTATCCAACAGAAGTTTTTCACTCAGGCTTCATGAAGTTTTGTGTTCCTTGGTGCCATTCCCTGCGGGGTCCCACAGGGGTCCATTCTTGGATCAATCCTGTTTTTCTTGAATATACTTCCCTCGGGATCCATTTTTTAAGAGTACAATATCTCATTCCACAGCTATGCTGACGACACCCAAATTTACATACCTTTGAAAAACAAAACAAAAAACAAAATTTCACTGAAAAATTACTTGCATGCCTACAGGACATGAAAGTTTGGATGTTACAATTTTTTTTCTTAAATTTAATGAAGACAAGACAGGGGTCCTGTTTATTAGGTCTTACGTTACGTCTCCTCTTAAAGATATTAATCTAAGCCCCCTTACTCTTAACCTTAAGTCAGCTGTAAGGAATCTGGGGGTCATTTTTGAAAAATCATTAAAATTGGATTCTCAAACAAATGTAGCTGGTAAAAGCAGATTCTTTCAAGTTGGATCCCTGGCCAAGATTAAATCCTTCCTCACTTTTGGTGACATTGAAAAGGTTATTCATGCTTTCATTTCCTCATGGCTTGATGATTGTAATTCGCTTTACTTTGGTGTCAGTAAGTCTTCCCTCCTTCGCCTCCAGTTGTTGCAAATTGCAGCTATTCAACTATTAATAGGTAAGAAAAAGTACAGCCACATAACTCTTATCCTCACATCTCTCCATTGGTTGCCTATCAGACTGAGGAGCTGCATCTTCCATGGAGTCTCTTCTTAAAACTCATCTTTTCTCCCTGGCATTCTAAAGTCCATTCAGACATTTTAAGTTATTTTGTGTTTGATTTGTTTTTGATCTTATTGGACTGTATTTCTCTATAGTACTCATCTATTTTACTTTTGATTTTAATTTTGTACAACCCTTTGGTCAACTTCTGCTGTTTTAAATCTGCTTCATAAATGTTGACTTGACAAACTGCAGAAACTGTTAATGCTGGCTATGACAGAAAGATGTTAGAATACAGAGTGCATCTAGCTGTGTATGGGGCTGCCTTGCCATAGACCAGTCAGGTGGTGTAATTGTTATGGCTGGTCAGTGTATACATACACACTGGCCTGTCAGGTGGTGTTCATGTTATGGCTGGTCAGTGTATACATACACACTGACCAGTCAGGTGGTGTTCATGTTATGGCTGGTCAGTGTATAGAGTGTATACAAGTTTACTGCCAGTGCTAAACCAACTGGTTTTTGTCCTTTGAAAACCCCCACAATAAAATAAGTAACAGCCGAAATGGACATACCTCCAATATGAGTGCCACAAACAGATTGACCCACATGACAGATGAAGTAAACCACCAGGACACGAAGTACACCTTGGACCACCTAAATATAACCAGTACATTAAAGATAATCATGGAAGAGTAAATAGAGTATAATATATAACATATAAACAAATAAAAATATTATAGCTTCTGGGGCTGTTGCCTTACTCAGTGGTGTATCTAGTGTACGCATCCATAAAGACCTGCCAGTTATTGACCACCATCACATCATAGAGCAGAACTAGAGATGACTGAAAGATTCATTAATGAAGATTGAGAAGTATGAACATAATAAAAAAAAACAAGCTGTTAATGCTTCAGTTATGCACTAAATATTGCTGAAAGGAAATGCTTACAGCAAAATCATCAAAGTTGTTCGGCCAATACTCCAGCTGTTCATAGGAGCCACACTCCAGGGTGAAGTTAGATGTATCGTTCTCACTACTTGAGTTTGTCCCACTGCAAAGAAATATACACAAATAGGGCATAAAATATATTAGTTTAGTAGATACTACAGGGGAACAAAGCAAACTGATGGATGTGAATATCTGCGGGGCAATAATTCATTATTGAATGAGGTGAAGTATTATATGGAGAATTATTTGATCGAGGCTTTGTTATTTACAGGTCCTCCAAAAATCAAATACTTCTCCATATCATACAAAAACAGAATTCTATCATTGTTTTATTATTCATTTAAATTATTTAAAAAATATATTCATACAAAATATGGTCAGTAGGCAATGTTGGATATGTGATAATTATCCCTGCCACTAGGGGGAGCTAGGTACATAGAATAGGCTACCTTGCTGATAGAGCAGAGAGGAAAAAGTTCATGTTAGCTGTATGTACTCTTCTGTTTATTTTTGTTCAAATAATAATAATAATATTTTTTAAAAGCTGTCAATTAAAGTATTTCAATGAATAATTTTCTTTCACATTACTATGTTACTAGCAAGCTAGTTTGCATCAGTGAGCTGTATGAGGTTAGCATGCTATTCACCTAGCGGCATTTCAGATTCACCATAGACACACACAAAAAAAAGGATTTAAAGTAGTTGATGGTATTTTCAATAATTAAACCCCCTTTTCACCAAACAACTTTATCAGCTTTTTTGCGATGTTCAGGAAAACTTAAAAGCAGGCAGCTATTTTGTGTGGGACAACAGGTGAAAGGAGGACATAGATATCATAAAATAGATACGCCCTGCGTCAAACTGCTACACCATATCCAAAGCACTACTGCGAGCTGAAAACTTCATTTAATTTTCTCAATATTTATGCTGTTTTACTGCTCTTTCTATATATTTACAACAGCATAAATAGTGAGAAAATAAAATGAAGCTTCAGCAGGGAGCAGCTGATCTAAGAATAGGAACATTCGCGCGTGCCAGTTGTACAATAGTCTTGAAAAATTAACCATTGCCAATGATGCAATATCAAGAGTTATTTGATAGCTTTCCACCAATCAGAAATAAGAAAATTCCTTTAAAAAATAATAACAGACTTTAGAATATACTAATTGGTTCACCGTCTCAGCAAACTCCATACAGAAATGCCCTCGCCGAGTCAGGGACTCAAATCCAGGACCTTCTTGCTGTAAGATGGAAGTGCTAACCAATACACTACCATGCCACGTTTTGTCATGTATTTCCTTATACAAAGGTTTATATAAAAATTTTTAGTCACTGTGCAAACACACCTTTACTGTGCCAGGTTTCTCATTTGTCCATGCAGTACGTACCAACTCAATACATGGATGAATATGCTTACTTCTCTGTAGTTCTTATTAACTCAGCACAGAGCTTATCAGACCAGTCTGTCATCGTCAAGATAAGTAATTATAAACTTGAAAAATCTTGTTTTAGTAATTCTTTACAACAGATTTCCGCATAGTACTACCAAAACTTCATGTTTAGTGTGCTTTTTTTTGCTAAGGTGCCTGTGAAGTATATACTAAAACATTTATGCACCTCAGGCTTGGTGGATGTCACGCAAAATGTTCCATATTGGGGAATATTCAATGACCTCCACATCCCCTGCGTGCACAATAGTTAATTCCCAGTGACTATCAACCCGGAGATCACAACTTCGAATCCAGGTTGATGCCACAGCCATCAGTGACCGGGAGTCCATGGGAGCTAATTGGCTGAGCTCTCACAGGAGAGATGGATGGCATACGCTCACTTCCCTGACACTCATAGCGATCACCAGCCAATCATCGGCATCTGTGAGCTCATTCGTACGGGGGGGCGGATAGCGATTTCCATCCGAGTGTGTTAGGCCCCCACCAAATATGCATGCGCAACAGTTAGAAAAGATGGCAGCATTGCATGTCACAGAGGGGGCGTGTGCATGCTTACGCCCCTCCCTGGTTGGTGGTGGTCGTGTGATACGGAAGGCAATACTTGACGGGTGGGAATTGGAAACAACTATAAATTAGGGAAGAAAATGGGGGGGAAAACATATTCCCAGTGAATAATAAGTGAACCAAAATGGCTGACAATCAATCACAGTTTGTCACAGTCACCTGGAGCAGGCGCTGATGATGACTGACGATGATGTAAATACTAGTACAACAGTTTGAGTTTGAGACAGCAATCCTTGTGCTCTGTATGTATTAATGGCAGGTGATATCACAATATCTAAAGGCATTTATATGATATGTAATATCTATGGCAGTATATAAATTTGCTAACAAACTGCAAAGACTGATGAAACTCAATAAAAAACAAATTAATACAAAAATTATTTTTAATATCTTTAAATTGCTTAATGACTGGATAACATTGTTCCTGTAAAATTATAATATTAAAAGTGTAAATGTCTGCAATATATTAGAACGGTGTTTTTAAACAAAAGGGTAGTGTGTATACTATTATCGACAATGCATACAAATATGTTCATGTACAAAGCTTGGGTAGAAATCTTCGATAAAGAAATACCAAATTATATGACAATATAGCAACATCGTAAAATGTATATACAGTACCTCAAGGCTGGAGGAGTAATAGCACCTTGGAAAAGCCAGATACCAATAACAGCATAAATATAATACACCACCTAAATCAGAAAGCAGAGAACATGAAGACTGCACCCTTAACTGAATAGAGGTGATGCATTAATAGCCTTAGAGCCAGATTTACACTCACCAGTAGAATCCCGGCAAAAGCCCGCAAGTTTTTCACAAGATCCACAAGAGTGCTAGCCACCAGAGCCATCAACTGGAAAAAATAAATAAATAAAAATAAATCTATAGAATGACATTTCCAACAAGAAGATTTACATCAGAATACCCATAAATTTGAGCTAATTTACTATGGTACAATGGACAATGTGGTACATGGACAATGTACAATCCTAACCACAAGATGGTGCCAGAACTTTATCTAACAGACATGTTCCAGCACTACATTGGCCATTCAGAAAAAAAAAATCAGCTAGCAAGATCACTGAGACTTGTAATAAATATAGTGATATTTGAAAAACAAAACAACGAAAATGTGTTATGGTAAAAAAAAAAAACAAGACTATTCCCAGCTCCACAAAACTTATAAGTAGAGAAATACGAGAAAGTTAATTTTCTATAACAGCAACTCTGTCTTTAGTGCCAGCTGTAATTCAAATCGTAGGTTGATAAAATGTAGTCATTCTAATATATTATGATAATCAGTAATATTGATTTCTGTAAGGAGCATGGTGTGGCATATATGGAAGGAGCCCCCAGGGGCAGTAGTTTGTAATCACCAGTAAGTTTCCACCCCAGGAACGTCTTCAAGATAGAGAAGTTTTTATTATTTCTTTGGTTAAAATGTCGAGATGCATACGGGGTGGGGTGGGGTGGGGGGGGGGGGGGGGGGTGGAAGGGTTGAGAAAGAGAAAAAAAAGAGAAGGGGAGGATGGTGATGGATCACTGGACACCCCCTTAACTGTAACTGCCAACCTG
>JBCNYH010000017.1:8631707-8642611 GCA_039654325.1 Tandanus tandanus | reverse complement strand
ATATATATATATATACACACACACACACACACACACACACACACACACACACACACACACACACACACACACACAGGTACACACCCACACATACCAATAGAAGGATGGTGAAGAACCCATCGAAGATGTTATTTCTGTAAGAGAGGTATCCCCTCCAACCAAAGGCAATCAGCTTCAGTATCATCTCTATTAGGTAGTAGATGATAAAACCCCAATTAATGACCTGTACAAACAAACAAACAAGCCATTATATGCAGCATGAAGCAACAAAAGGTTAAAGGTTCAAATGTTCAATACCAGTGGAGATACAAGATTTCCACAAAAATACATATGTTTTGCTATTCATCTATCTCAGGGGTGTTCTGTTTTTTAGACCCATGCTAGCATATTCATGTGTATACATTATACATAAAACAACCACTTGCAAGTACTAATGAAGATAATTTCCTGCCATTCAAATTAAACTGTGTTACAGTGCAGAATGTTGGTGAAAAATACAAATACAGTTTTATCTGTGACTGAATTTTATATAAGACATTTTTATATGGAAAGTCAAAATGTAAATATCATCTCCTCATCATTTTCATCTTCTTTTCCTCTGCTTCAAGACGTCCCTCTCCCCAGCCACTTCCTCCAGCTCTTCCGGGGGGACACCGAGGCGTTCCCAGACCAGCCAAGAGACGTAGTCCCTCCAGCGTCTTCTGGGTCGACCCCGGGGTCTCCTACCGGCTGGACATGCCCGAAACTCCACACCAGGTAGGCGTTCGGGAGGCATTCTAATCAGATGCCCGAGCCACCTCAACTAGCTCCTCTCAACGCGGAGAAGCAGCGGTTCTACTCCGAGCTCCTCCCGGATGGCTGAGCTTCTTACCCTATCTCTAAGGGAGAGCCCCGCCACCCTGCGAAGGAAGTTCATTTCAGCCACCTGTATCCAAAGGTGAGGGTTGGAACATAGATCGACTGGTAAATTGAGAGCTTTGCCTTCCAGCTCAGCTCCCTCTTCACCACGACGAACAGGTACAAGCCCTGCTTTACAGCAGAGGCTGCACCGATTCGCCTGTCGATCTCCCGTTCCATCCTTCCCTCACTCGTGAACAAGATCCCGAGATACATAAACTCCTCCACTTGGGGCAAGACCTCATTCCAGACCCGGAGGGGGCATTCCACCCTTTTCCGGCTGAGAACCAATATTCTTAGGCTGCAGTTTAAATGAAAAGCACAACTTTCAGCTCAAATTCTCTTGATTTTCTGCTAAGCTACAGAAAAGACAAACAACCTCATCACTAATGTTAAACCAAGGCTTAGTGAGTTAGCAGATACTACAGAAGACTGATAAGTGTTGTTGTGACTGATAAGTGAGCCTTTCCCCACACTGTCATCCAATGATGCATCATTCACAATAGTTACCTCCATGTAGTAGTCGTTCCTTTCAATTACAGTCTTCTCAGAATCCAGCACCAAGATGGTCTGCAAAACATGATTTTATTATTTTCTCAACAATTATCAGTAACTTAAAAAAAATAATAATTGTATTGCACTGCCAGGAAAATCAACCCTTTTTAATATTAACATTTCAAATGGTATGATTTCTTATCATAAGAGCAGATGTTAATTTATATGTATGTGTATGAACATGAATAAACGTACTTCTTTGGCGGGTGTCCTACACTACAAATACTCCAGAAGTTCAGTTTTAACAAGGGATGATGAATTTTATATTATAACCACACATTTCTGGGTAGTTTTTTTGTGACACCTATTTTTTATTATTATTATTATTATAATGCTTTCTATGGCTATGAGCTGTTCGATTTTGGACCACATTTACGTTCTGACTCATGTACACTGTTCATCACTATACTATTGCTTATAACGCAACAATTTTGTAATGTTGCATTTTATACAGTTTATAAAGCTGCTAAACATTAAAAAAAGATTTAAAATCACTTCAGTTTTATTAGCATATTCATGATGTGCTGTTGGGGGTTTCTTTAGATGATTAACAGTTCTAACATGGCTTTTGTGTAATATAACTTTTGAAGAAGAGACTTTAGGATGTAGTGCTCAACATATAGTAAGCAAACCTTCAGTACCTTCAATGAAAACACCTTGTATATTTTGCTAGCATGTTTTTTCTTATGATAACCACAAGATGGCAGTATAGACCATTATATAACTATAACTATATCTTTGGAACAGGACTTTCAAACATTAAAATTATAACCATGTCTGTTTTTTGTGAAGGATAACAGTATGTGACATAAATATAAAATATAACTTCTACTCACACAGATGCAAATGACGTTGGCGAGGGCGACAACGTTCCCCGCCACAGTGAAGTAGTAATGACTGCACACTTTTTGAATCGATTGTAAAATTGTGGAGCTGTACTCTGGGTTCTGTGGGTGCTAGTATACAAAGAGCAAATAACCTCATTTACAAATATTCTTGTTATTTTCTGAAGTAATTAAAGATCTACACACATGCAAATACAGAAAGTTCCCCAGCACTATCTTCAGCAGATACATTAATACAAATGACTTCCTCAGAACAGGGAACACTACCTCTTTGATATGTTCCTTATCCAGTTCATTAAACAGCCTCTGAAATGCTTCATCATCAATAAAACCATCAGGGAATTCCTGAGCAGCCTGAGGAATGAGACAGGAGACAGGAGTAAAGCTGTTCTCATCCCAGGGTCACTTTTTGTTCTAATTAAAACCTGCGAATCTTACTCACTTTAATGATAGCATCTCTATAGTATGATGACATCTGCACTCTTCTCATGACCTCCAGCACTGTGCCCACTCGAACCTTCTTTCTAAACACACACAAATACCAGACATTTAGATAATTTAGGCAAATAAACTTGAAGGCTCAGCTATATAAACCTGTGCTTGAATTACAAGGGGAATTTTTGGTGCATTCCATTTGTAATGGGAAATTAGGATTCAAGGTTCCCAAGAGGAAATGTTAACTAAAATGACGGAAAGTCAGAGGAATGTCACCAATCCTGACTTCAAAATCCGAGATGGCCTCATGCATCAGCAGTAAGTGAAAGCTGTAATAAAGCTGTTTAATATATACTACACAGGAATAGTGCGATCTAATTGTCCCGCTATCTTTGGATTATAAATCCTTATTCCGAGTGGATCACGCTTGAATCAAAATGAGACACTCACAGTTTGTCATGTCATCTTTAAATTAGAAAAAGTAAAAAAGCAAAACCAAAAAAAAAAAAAAAAAAAAAATCAATAAAGAAAAAAAATCTTGCATTTCAAACGTTCCATATCAGTGAATATTCAGTGACATCCACCTACGACTTCCAGGTATTTTTACAGATTTCCAGGTAAATGGAATGCAGAACAGTTCTTAAGCTATTGTTCTAGAAAATTAATCAACAGCGTCACTATTCAGTCAGAATCTAGAAGTCAGCATAACCCCAGTGTTAGAAATGGGACTATAACTTACACATGATCTTCAGAACTATCATCGTGGCTTTGACCTGGACAGCACAGCACCTTAAATGCAGCTCTGATCCCAAGAAGCCTTCTTAAAATGGATGCCTGCATTGACATCTGTAAAGAAGCCACACCCGAATGGAGAGAATTCAAATTCAAGTAATTCAAGAACTCTTTACCAAACACTGAAGACTAAATTCAACACGACACAATCACTCACCAGCAGATACCCTCGGAACTGATTGTAGATAATAGCAGTGAGCAAATTCATCAAGATATAGGTTCCTGTGGATGGAAAAGACAAAAACATCCAAACACATGTTCATCAAATACGTCTGAAGTTCTGAAGGTGCCGAGATTTGATTAAACTTACCACATACGCTGAAAAGTATAAAAAATATGGTATATCCCCGATTCAGTGAATATGCAGGAACCATCACTGTTGGTAGAAAGAACAGAAAAATAGTACAAGCCTTTACCCAGCACTGTTCACTGAATGTATTTCTGCTGCAGTTACACATAAAGGCAGTTATTGCCCTGTACTTGATTATTTTTCTATGTCAGTACACCACTTCCTAAATATTCCCACTTAGTTGATTTGCAGTCTGAAATGAAGCAACACAATTTTTTTCCTTCTGTATTTAATCAATGCCACTTATAACTGCCAAGTGAAAGATATAATGGTAACATTTCAGAACAATAAACAGTTAAATAAAAAAGCAGAATCAGTGAAATGGTTGAAGGATCTCTCCTGTGTCAGTACTTTCTGGAACCACCTTATGCTTTGATTACAGCAGTGAGTCTGTTGGGATACTTCTCTACCACCTCTGCACATCTCGACTGTACAATATTTGCCCACTCATCTTTACAGAACTGTTCAAGCTCAGTCAAACTAGATAGTGACCATTGGTGGACTGCAATCCTCAAGTTATTCCACAGATTTTCACTAGGGTTGAAGTCTTGGCTCTGACTTGCAATCCTGGCAGGCATCTTACATGAATGGCAGCTCATAAGCTTAAATCCAACCCCAGCAAAACTGAACGGCTGTTTATCCCAGTAGATTCATCCCCACATCAGGATCTAGTAATCTTACTGGACAACTTCCTGATATCTCCTTCTATCTATGCATTGAGTCTTGGGGTAACCATGGATAGACACCTGTTTTTCTCTCTTACTGTTCGTTTTTTTCCACTCATTTCAATGTCTGCTCAACATCAGCAAGATTCATCTATTTCTTTCCACACAGGCCACCCAGGCACTTGTTCAGTCCTTGTCATCTCAAGGCTTCTTCAGCCACTGTGTGGTCAACACTGTATGGTTGCTGTGTGCTTTGGCTCACTGTCATGTTGGAAGGTGAACCGCAGCAGGATTTCCCTCAAGAATTTGACAGTATCATAAGTGCCCCAGTCTCTGCTACATAGAAACACACCAAAAAAGAATGCTACAAGCTTCATGCACAGGTATAATGCTATATTGGCTTTCCACCAGATATACCATTTGGATGTATCAAATATACTCATCTCACTATTTTCTTCATTTCCTCATTTTTTTCTTGCCACTCTCCCATTCAAGCCCCATTTTTGAAGCATTTGTTGTCACATGCACACAATGACCAGTATTTGTCAAAACCTCCTGGGACTGCTTCAAAATTGCCAGTTTTCTCCTAACTCTTCCATCTGATTTGGAGAGATGACCCAACCTGGGAAGGGGCCTAGTAGTACCAAACACTTTTGAGTACTTGATTATAGACTTCATTGTGCTTCTAGGGATTGATAAGCGTTTGAATTTTTTTGTATTTTTCTCTTAACTTGTGCCTGTAAAAATTTTATTCCTGAGCTTTTTTCCAGAGTTGATTGATTATTCCATTAACCTGGAATGCTCTTGTTTGATCAGGAATAGTCCTGTTTGAACTGTTTTAATACTGAACTAATCAGAATGATTAAAGTAGATCACAGGTAGAAGCCTCTTACCATAGTGTGCAATAAAAAGATGAGTACACTTGATTAAGTTTACAAGTACTTTTAGGAGGGGTGATCCTTTAACCATCTCAGTGATTTAAAAACATTTTTTTTTTTTTTTGTGATAGTTTTAAATTTTATTTTGATATGTTGATATTGACTGTTGATATTATAACTCTTACTTGGCTGTTATAAGATGAAGTGAGTAATTTAAGCTGTAAATAAAATATTGTTATCATCATTATTATTATCACTATTATTATTATTATTATTATTATTATTAATAATAATAACAATTAAAAATATATAAATTATCATTGTTATTATTACTATTATTATTACTATTAGTGGTAGTAGCAAAAGTATACATTTTAGGATTTATCACAAGAGGCATTGCTCAGTAAAATGTATAAACATTTCCAGTTTGCTATTATTTTTAAATACTGCAATACATTTTTCACAGCAAACCCTGAGCACTGGACAATGGTAAAACATTTTCCATGCCACTACGTGCACCAGTGTGAGGAAACCTATCAAATATTGCTGTGGATCAATTCTTGGAAAGAGTACAAATTTTTACATTGCATTACACTGAAAGTTTCTTCAAATGGTGTACTTTTACATCCATACTTGAAAAAAATCCTTAACAAACAAAAATATACAGTACTTCATGAAAACAGTGTGTAAATAGTAATATTTTAGCTATTTTTCAACCTTGCCTTGACTTTTGCCTGTAAAGATCACACTGCATATGACAGTGCACAAAGTTTGAAAATCTTAAGACAGACTAGAAAGACATTAATAAAAACAAATATAATTGACAAAACTGATTAATGCATTATAACATTAGTGCAAATTGCACAAATAATAGAACTTTACTTGTGATTGAGACATGTAAGAGAGAACAGCCTGCATACTGTATATTTGAAAATGTCAAAATTTGAGATGAGTCATGACACACAGTAAGAAACTCCATACCATCGGGGTTATTAGCAGTCGTCAGCAGCACAAGTAGAGAGGACAGGGCTGTTGAAAGGTTCTTGAAGTAACCTTCCCATTCCCCATTCTTTGACGAGTCCTTTTAAAATATTACACACCATATTTATAAGTTATTGTCTGTTATACCAACATCTAGTATCCTGACTTATATCTGAAAAGATATAAAATAAGAAAATCTGTAATGACAATTTAATTTTATCTTTAGAACATACGTCTTAAGGATGTATACGTCTGTATGTCAGAATAAGGAGTAAATAAAGTTTGTTTTATTTGATGATACCTCAGATTTGGGGAAGATCAGCATACCAATCATGGTGAATAAACACAGGTGGAGGGCCAGCAGCAGAATCACACTGGTGTAAAAAAGACAAAGATAACAGGTTGCCTTTGTATCTTTGTTCATGTGTACAGAGCATTTAGTAAAAGGAAAATTAAAGCCTAACCAGTACAGAATCAGGGCAAGGTGATATCACCTAAAATCAAATTCATATATTTTTATAAATAACAAGAATATTTTATAAAGTTATATTTATATATCTTTTAACATTTTATTAATAATAATAATTATCACAATATATACCAAATCAGCCATAATATTAACCTCATTAATCACCTGACTGGTCTGGGGGTAAGCAATATGATAATGTTACGCCTTATTGCTGTACAGTACTGTACAGAATTAGTATTATATGAAGTCTGTAGTCATCCATCCATCCATCCATCCATCCATCCATCCCAACTATCAGCCAGGGTCACGAGGAAATCTGGAGCCAATCTCAGCTGACTTCGGCAAGAGACGGGGTACACCCAGAACAGGTTGCCAGAGTATTAGTATTACAGGACTAATACAGGTACAAACAACCATTCACATTCAGATTTACAGCTATGGGTAATTTAGAGTAGCCAGTTGACCTAATGTGCATGTCCTTGGACTATGAGAGGAAACTGAAGTATCCAACGGAAAACTGATGATGTAGCATATAGATAACGAATTATCAAGCCCAACTTTCACAGAAATAATCCCTACAAACAGCAGTTATAAAAAGAAAGAAAGAAAGAAACAAACAAACAAACAAAATACAAACAAAGTGCCTTTTCATGTTCTTACCTTGCTATTTCTGGAATTGTCTGTTTGATACATTTTAGAGTTTTCTTCATTAAGGAGGAATTTTGCAAGAGGAAAAATGGCCGAATCAATCTCCTGATTCGCAATGTCTGCATGTTGAGATAAATAAAACAAAGCAAACTTTACTACCATCCACCAACACAATCCAGGATAACCTCTACTGACTTGTTGTGTCTAACTAGGCCTGTGTGATGTGGATAAAATATTACACTGGAATTAAGAAGAAAACTATTTAAAATCTATTTTACACTGAATATATGAAATATGTGATCTGGTTTGATTAACTCACCGCACCACACAGCATGCCAAAAGAGATCATGCAGTCGATGACGGACACCGCTATTACCACTACGTAACTAATCAGCCATTTATTCAGACGGAACTCCTCCCATCCAATCAGATAACTCTGTGGAGTTGGGGAAAAAAGGAGCAGTTAAAAACGTGTATACTGTAAATGTTCCTGCACATGTTAGTATTTTATAGGTAATTACTTTATGAAATAATATACCTTGACCACCACGTCCACAATGAAGATACAGAGGCAGACCATCTCTATGGCCTCAGGGAGGCCACATGGTGGCTCCCAGGGCTCAGGCCTGAAGCGAGGGTCTGATGTGTAAGTGATCGAGGATGGTTTCTCTATAAAGGCCAAGGCCAGAATCACAGCGATGGTAAAACCAAGACTCCTTCATAAGACACAGACACATACACACACTCACAATTTAATATACTGAATGTTTAACCATACATTAATTTGTTATGGAAAACAATAACTAGTTAAAAGCAAGTCGTCAGTCATTATTATTAATATCAAGAGCAGTCATGGGTTTTGCAAAATACATGCTGTTTTGCTTCCGAGTGGTGCAAAGCATTCAGCCTATCATTCAGAGCTAACAATTTCAAGTCCCGAGTAATAAGAGCAAACTGGGTAAGCCCTCAAGGAGGAAGACCATACACTCTCTATCTTTTCACTCATAAGTGACACTAGCCAACCATAGTGGTGGACAATGCTTTCCTACAAGTGTGTTACACTGCTCCTGACTATGCATGAGCAGTTCAGTGTGGTCAGAGCAACACTAGCCTTGGAGGAAACATGTGCCTGCCTTTGCCCTCCCTAACGGGTAGATGTCTTGTGATAGTTGGGGTTTGATATTTTTTCTGCTGGGATTTTTAACTTTGGTCTAAAGATAATAATGCTAAAAAAAATGCTATAATTAATATTCAATATAAAAACCTTGATCATCTTCACAATGGTACATGCATCTCGTGCAGGGTGTCCCTCGATCCCAAAATTGAGGAAATGAAGAACACTGACCAGGAGCAAACCAGTTGCCTATAAATTGAGGCAGTTGTTTACTGTTTACAAATCCTCTTTATTGCTTGCTTACCACTGACATGTCCTGGAGTAGTACCATCTGTATAAGCTCAAAGATCCTGCGTCAACCTTGTGATTGATGGAACGATACTTTGGAGGAAAATTCAAACATAATACAAGAAATTAACTTTTAAAACAGGACACATTTTACACTGTAATGTAAACAACATTATGGATATTTGTCTTACCTGAATGGCATCTTCAATAAATACAACTGCTTTCTGGATGCACAGGTCTTCATCACCTACAAAAGGCAAGAACAATACATGAGTGATGAAGAGAGAAATAATTCACTAAACAAGTCATTACACCAAGAAAAAAGACAATACGCTGTGCTTTTATGACAAAATAACTAACAAACCACATGTGACGTTGTCCAACAGAAAGTGCCAAGAAGTTGATAGTTTTCCATGTTCTTCTGCAAATTAAATATTAATCCCTATACAAAAGCAGGGAGAGCAATGGGTCTTGAAAGTGATTCGCCACTGTGGCTAAGTGTTCTGAAAACCTTTTAGCCTCAGTGGACCTAGATTAGCCACATGATGTTTTGTTACTGGGCAGCACATTTTGCACGTCTGGCTCACAGCAAGAAGGTCCTTGGTTCGAGTCCCGGGCTCGGTGAGGCCATTTCTGTTTGGAGTTTGCATGTTTCTGTGGGTTTCCTCCGAGTACTCCAGTTTCCTTGCACAGTCCAAAGACATGCCCATTAAAATATGTGGCTGTTCCAAGTTGCCCCTAGGGAATGGTAGCATCCGTTGGCCCTGTTCAGGGTGTACCCCGCCTTAGACCATATGCCCATTTGAGCCTCCACTCAAAATTTATTAGGATTAAACACTTGAATGTATGTTCATAAAATAAATGTTTTGTTACTGACAAAAGGCAGCTAACACTTTTCCCCATAAGTCGTTTAATTAATCACAGGGGAAGGTCTGTTTCGTTTCCAAGTTTCCTGAAATGGATTACAAAAGTCCTGCCCTTGTAAACAACCTAAAGTTATCTATTTAACAACCTCTTTTCACTGAATAGCCAATCAGAAATTCATAATTGGCCCGGTGGTAGGGTGCTGGCTTTCTGATCCTAAGGTCGGGGGTTCAAGCCCCACTATCACCGAGTTGTCACTGCTGTCCCCCCAGTGCAGCTAACTGGGTTATCAAAGGCCGGCCATGTCTCTCACTGTCTGCGGTGAGAGGCATGTAAAAGAACCGTTGCTGTCATTCGAAAAGAGTAGGTCATTGAGTTGCGTGTTTCTGCCCTGCAATGGTCTGATGAGCTGTCCAAGGTGAAATCTGCCCAGAGTCGGCTGAGATGGGCGCCAGCCTCCCCGCGACTCTAATTAGGATTAAGTGGTTCAGAAAATGAATTAATGAATGAAATATTTTTTCATAATTTATGCAAGCAGGCAGCATTTTAGACCTCCTTATTTTTATGTAAAATATATACTATAAAATAATATATCCATTATGGGTTTATTTTTATTCATATGCAATAAAACAGCATTTTGAGCAGCTAAAACATACCAGATCAACCATTCATATCATTAAATATACACAAAAGAATTTTTTTTTAGGCTACGTAACGTGATTTATCATCGGGGATACACTGCTGCATAAGTTAGACTATCCTTAGTCATAAGTAGCGAACGCTGCCAACACGCTAGGCATTCGTTGGTACAAGTTATATGTAGGATCAAAGTACGCTAGACATAATATTCAGCCAACGTGCGTCAACGATTGCATAACTTGCCGACAACTTACGGCCAGCTTCTGAGGAACACATGAGCCATACGCTAGCATATGACAACCTTGCCGTACTATGACTTATACCAGCATGCTGTTACCTTACACAAAACTGACACAACTTATTCGACGTACGCCAGAGTATTCGCCAAATTTCACATATGTTGGTATACATTGCCCCTCCTTGAATCGCCACCTTATCGTGGTGGAGGGGTTTGCGTGTCCTAATGATCCTGGGAGCTATGTTGT
>JBCNYH010000017.1:8617758-8631607 GCA_039654325.1 Tandanus tandanus | reverse complement strand
GAGATAGAGAGGTAGAAAGAGAAAGAGAGAGAGGTAGAAAGAGAGAGAGGTAGAGAGAGAGAGAGAGAGAGAGAGAGAGAGAGATAGAGAGGTAGAAAGAGAAAGAGAGAGAGGTAGAAAGAGAGAGAGGTAGAGAGAGAGAGAGAGAGAGAGAGAGGTAGAGAGAGAGAGAGATTTCAGGTGCACTTTAAGTTTGGTATCAGGTCAGTTTGATTAAAAGTGACCTGAGGAAGGGAAAGCCTGGACAGCCTGATTGAGGAACAGGACATGACCCGGATCTGGAGTTTGCTGTTCAGTCATAATGAAACCTAACCGAGGTCACTCTGCTGAAACGCACTTACGTTCTCCGAACCGGACCGAGTCTCTGCTGTGTGAATAAGAGAGTCGACACGTCCCCTTCGACTCAGACTGGGAGTCAGATGCGGAGTCATGTCGAGATCCGTAATCTACCAAGTCCCGCTTTCTGTTCTCGGATAAAAGTTGTTCCGTTTCCATCCGGTTCTGCTGGAAAAGGCAATAATTTCCAAATGAAAATGTCCTTAACTAAAGCTCGCAGAAGATACCCGTGTGTGTAAACACACACAAACCGTGAGAAGCCGCCGAGGTTCCCTCAGGACTGAGTCTGAAGTTTCCCTCTCGGCTTTCTGACCGTGACTCCTTTCCGCTCATGAAAACAAGAAGGCGGTGGTTTTAACATTCCCCGCCCAGGTTTTTGGTCTCGACTGACAGTTTTTTTTAATCTGAGTTTGTTAGACAGCTCAGTAGAGACGCCCGAGTTTCTCCGAGCAGGCCGGGAGACCTGACAGGTTTTCAATAAAACTTCCAGTTCAACAACATCCTGTCAGCGGCTTTCACGAGCGTTTTATACAACCGGCGTACTGGCGCGCGAGTTCTCGAGAAATATCGCGACAAAACACGTGAACTGAAACTAGAACTGCCATATGACCTCTACAGTAAAGTCCCAATTCAACTTAATTAAACCAAAGACTTTCCAACAACCTTTTAAAAACTTTTTGCTTTAAATATTTTTTTGTTGTTGTATTGACCAACGAAGTAACACACTGAAGATATATAATTAATAATATGATAATTAATATTATTAAATAAAAAAATATAAAATTAATATAAAAATATATTAGATATTTAATATTATTAATATAATATTAGACTTTTAATTCATGTTAAATATGTGGCATGGTGGCGCAGTGGTTAGCATGTCCGCCTCACTGCAAGAAGGTCCCAGGTTCGATTCCCGGGCTCGGCCTTTTCTGTGTGGAGTTTGCATGTTCTCCCTGTGAATGCGTGGGTTTCCTCCCACAGTCCGAAAACATGCACAGTAAGGCTGTTCCAAATCGCCCCAGGTGTGAGTGTGTGTGAATGTTTGTGTGTGTTGGCCCTGCGATGGCCTGGCGAGCTGTCCAGGGTGTACCCTGCTCTTGCCCAGAGCTCCTTGCGGCAGCCTCCCCGCGACTCTGATTAGGATTAAGGATAACCAGCTTCACTTGTTATTACAAAGTCCTGACACTGGAAACTTCTTCCAAAATTGCAAAAAAATGTGTCTCATCACAGAAAAATTCTCCATATCAACAATTACATACACGTTACACTTAATACATATATTTTTTTGTTTATGTGATGTATCTTCCATACAAGTTCCTGTGCAAGTTACTACAAAAACATTATTTAATCATACTGATGGAAAATTTACTCATTTACTTAATGAGTTAAATTACTCAACCAATTATATTCGACATTTCAAAGAAAAATGTTAAGTGCAGATGTGATGAGTAGCAAGTAATCCATCAGTACATGGCTCTTTTAGAATGCTAAGAATAAATAAGCTAGCTATATTAATGAATGTTAGCTAATTTAACTGCATATATATCTAAATTAATTACTTTAAATATGTACACATTGTACATGATCAGCAGCACAACTGCACACAGCACTTCTGAAATTTGGTCAGAACAATTCAGTCAGGAATGAGAGTGTATCATTTGTATTTATGTTATTTCAGCTTATTAATACGGCATGCAATACATATTTTATTTATGAACAATGTGGTTATTTCAATGTCACATAAAAAATCTGGAAATGACTAACAGAATATGGCTTTATATTCTCTTTATGAGACATTAAAACAGAACATAAAGGGTAACATGATCTCACAGACAGACACATTTTGCAATCTGGGATCCTGCAGATGAGATCAATTCCATCGCTGTAGATTTACATTTGTACATTTTATTCATTGTCCTGAAATTCAGTCATTGTTCTACTTCACTGCTTATCTCACCCTTCTGCTCTGTTCTGTTCGTACACAATTCCTCCAGGAGAGGTCACATGTGGTCTCCCACTGTCTTGGTTTTAATCTCATCATCTTGTAAAACAGTACAGGCTTGGATTTGATTTGATTACTTGATCAATAACACAGGCACTTCAAAGGTGCCGCAATGATGTATTGTTTGTATACTGTACTCAACTGTAATTTAATGCACCCTCGAGTGTGAGAAATGATCTCCTAAGTTCTTGGAGAGACGATAATCAGATCTAATGGCAAACTCTATTGTCCAGCCTTTAACATGTAACCTATTGCATGTTTACTTACATTGTAAAATAAGATTTAAGATTAAATTAATTTCTTTCATAAGCACTTAATCATGTTTAAATAAATCTCAAGCAACTATAAAGGCTATTGGTTGCAAGTATAACATACACCACTGAGCTAGTAGAGTAACATTTTTATACAGTACATGCATTGAGAGAAAAAAGTCTCACGGACTGTTTTGTTATTCCTGAGTCAAGATGGGAAAGAAAACTCAGCTCAGGAAAGACAAACTTCCTATGCCGTCACCTGACTTTTTCCCCCCCAAGTGAATAAGGCAGTCATAAATGTGAACAGATGGGCTACCATATATTGTCTGCAGTAAAAACCATGATTCCGCCAATAGAATGGAAACCAACTTTCTGAACAGTATAAACAAAATAATCTTTTACTGATGTAAGTCAAGATTAATCAGGACTCCAACAGTTTCTGTGTGTAGATGATCATGCTGCTGTGTTTCACTGCTGGTGAGCAGGGTACTGGGAAAGGGGATGGGTGCGAGACAAACAATTGCAATAATATTAAAACACTGTTTACATAATAAAATGAATACATAGATTGAGGATCTGCCTAAAAGCAGGGCTCCCGATAAATTCTCTATTACTATCCAAGCATGGATTTGCTTTTCACTGCCTTTCCTTTCACTATCTGATTTCTGCTTTCATGTGTAGCACCTGTAGTGTTATTTTAAGTATCTGTTTAATGAGCTCATGTTCTGGAAAGCTTCTGATTTTGACACACTTAGCAACCAATCAGCATCCACTCAGCAACACGGCAGTCTTATTGTGGTTCCTGTGGTGTGCACAAGCGGTCGCCGGACGGACACACGACAAGAACCCAAGCCATAATCCATGAATACAGTGCTCCGCTTGGGGGCTGGAGCAAAAAAAAATGCTTGCAAAAAAGGAAATTCTTTAAGCCCTGAGTGTCTTCTTTCATATAAGCCATTATCTGCATGTGTGGTATATGACATCACAAATAAATTCAATGAGGATGTCATCTTTAAAACATGATGTATGAAAACTGTATTATATGAATTTTCGTGTGTGCAAATAATAATTTGATTATCTTCAATTATTTTATTTTTTGCGATGGCCTGGCAAGCTGTCCAGGGTGTACGTCCCAGAGTCGGCTGAGATGGGCGCCAGTCTCCCCGCGACCGTAATTAGGATTAAGCGGCTTAGAAAATGAAGGAATTACTTCGGAAATGTGGAAGGTTTTATTGGGTCACCCTGTATATATAAGTAAATTCCAACATTAAGGAGCACTAAGGAACAGCTACTACATGATTTTACTACAACATTATTTGAGATACTAATTGAAATATGATCAGAATCTTAAAACAATAATCATGAAGAACACCATTATATAGGACCTTAAATGAATTCTGCATATTCAGCCTCCATTAAGGAAATCTGTAACAGAGAGACTGCACTTAGAATATCAAAATATTAAAATTTTTAGAGTGAACATAAAAAAGAAAAGGAGATAAAACTCTTGCAAGGCAAACCTCATGGTCAATGCATCGGAACTGCCAAGACCAGTGTGTGTTGTACAGGAAAGGACGGAGGTCAAAGCGGTTGTCATCTGGGCTGTAGCTTTCAGCATGATAGGACGGCGTCACTGTAGTCATCTTGTGCCTGTTGATTGAGTACATCCTGAAGAAATGCTTCACTTTTGCAGCCACCTAATTATCCATAGATGGAAGATAAGAACAGATTCACCCCAGCGTCATGGCAATACATTTACTATCTTAGCTTTTTTTTTTTCAAACGGTTCTTTCAACGAGAAGGGGCCCCTCCCCATTTTGCTTTGACAGTATGGTGCTACATTGACAACTGCTTCCCACAGCAAGTATGGCTTCCCATACCATGTTCACCCACCCCGACACCTGTGGACTTCTTCTTTTTGGAGTGTAATAAAGGCCAAGGTTTTTGAGAGACAGCCCCACACAGCGGACAAATTGATGGAATTAATCATTTAAAAGCATTGATGGGCATTGATGCGAACCGGAATTTGTGTGTTACTGTCACAGGGACACCTTCCATTGATGGAGAACATTTTAAGAGACTAAGTATATACTACAAATCGGTACTGCATACCTACTTCATCATTCATTCATTCATTTTTTGAACTGCTTAATCCTAATTAGGGATGCAGGGAGGCTGGCACCCATCTCAGCTGAGTCTCGGTGTGGGCGGGGTACACCCTGGACAGTTTGCCAGACCATCGCAGCATACCTATTTAATACCTGCAAATTAATAAGAAATAACGAATACTGTAGGGCGGCACGGTGGTGTAGTGGTTAGCACGTCCACCTCACAGCAAGAAGGTTCTGGGTTGAAGTCTCGGGCTTGAGCGTTTCTGTGGGGAGCTTACATGTTCTCCCTGTGTTTGCGTAGGCTTTTTCAGGGTACTCCAGTTTCCTCCCACAGTCCAAAAAACATGCACATTTGGCTAACTGGCTGATCCAAATTGACCCTAGTTTTGATTGTGAGTGTGAATGTTTGTGCGTGTTGCCCCAAGGTGGTCTGGTTTGCTGGTCAGGGTATACCCCGCCTTTGCTCAATGTCAGCAGAGAGAGGCTCAGCCCCCCGTGACCCTAGTAGTAGGATTAAGTGGATTGTCAGATGAGTACTTGAGTGAGTGATTACTGTACAGATACTTCTGGCCCACCCTGTAGACTCAAGTAGTAAAACTCTGGGCTTCCACAAATTAAAAAGTACTTAAAAACTAAAGATTAGATGGTGTCCTATGCAGTAAAAATCACATGGAATTAAGTCAGATTGTTTCACTGTGAAAAATTCATGCTCTACTGTCCTACTGACTAGGTAAAGAACCAAGCTGACCTGTGAAGGAGAAAAGCTTTCTCTCCATGAGTGAATAAGTTTGCAGAACATGCTGTACGGGCCACACTTGGAGATCTTCCTAAGTTTGCCGATAACCGACAGCTCCGAATAGGTCATTTCCATATCAGCCTGAAAGAGACAGAGAGAGGGATTGTATTAAATTAGAGACGGGTATAGTATTAACTCACCAAAACCACACACAGGTAGAAAAAAGGAAGTGATACATGATGTGGAAAAATTTCAAGACAAGGAGTTTATAAAGGAAGATGTCATGAAAACAGGATCTTAGAGATATACACAATTATATAACCAATATCTAGGAAAATAAGTTTTTAAAAATTCTTATGACTTCTATATTTCATCTCGGGGCACCCTTTAAGAGAATGTGTACAAATTAGGTGTGTATAATATAACTAAAATATATCCCACACAGTATGAAAATAAGTTTTCAGTTGTCTTGAGAAATGAATGAAGTAACAAAACCATTCATTAATTATTCAAGCCTCTTGTTTGAAAATGAAAAGATAATTTCATTTTAATAATAAAATAATGGCCATAAAATAATGGCTAAATTATCAGCGCCTTTAAATGTATTCGGATTAAATTCAAATGACAATACTTGAAAACAAAGGCCCCGTTTTCTTCTGACCACTTCCTGTTTCTTTTGCATGCAAAAAAAACCCCACTGTCTTTCATTACTATGGGGGGATCTGGTTTTGAGGTGCACAAGTCAGGAAATGGATATAGAAATGAATATGCATGCAATAAACAATAAAACAAAAGTTTTAAAGATGTGTATCCCTCAGGGCAACTGTGAATGAGTAAAAAAAGACCCACAAAATTAGTACTTAGGAAACAACACTGCACAAAGTATAGCACTGAAATTAAACCATGCAAGCATCACCATATGCACAAGTTTAAATTATTCATTTCCTTCAAGGGTGCCAATAATTCTGCAGCTGAATAATTGATTTTGGATAATTCTTAATAATAATAATAATAATAATAATAATAATACTAATACTGTAATTGCATATATTCTTTTATATTCCTTGTCTTTTTAGAATGGCTCATCCGTACCTCATCGGTCTGAGACACCTGGCCATTGGTCAAGGGTTCGAGCTCTGCAGTGGGAGGGGCAGCCACGATGCTGCAGGACAGAAGAACAATACAGGAGATCCTGGAAATGCTGCAGTAAAAGCATGATCCTCAGACGTCCTAGTATATTAGCACTGCAATTTGTAATACAAATCCTGAGGATTCCACAACTACACACCTTGTTCAACTGGTTCAAGCAGACAGATAAACAAAAAAAAAAAGTCCCAAAAATGTGTTACACTACCTGTAGTTTCCGCATTATGATAGTTCTTATGCACTCACAAAGTGTAGATAAACTTATGTATTTTGATGCTGTGTATAGGCCGTGAAGTTTAATTCCCTTATTTAACAAATATGTCGCTCTCATGCTTTTAAAACCTTCATACAACATGTAATTTAAAACAAAGAGAACATGAGGAAACTTTAAAGGTAAAATGTTATGCAACATGTATATTACCTATGTGAAAAACAACCCACCGGCAAAAAACTTAAGGCTGCTACTATGAACAGTTTTAAATATTACCTGTGATTTTTCTTTTTTTAAATCAAGTAGATGCATTAAATATACACAGGCATGAGGGTGGCATGGTGGTGAAGTGGTTAGCACGTCCACCTCACAGCAAGAAGGTCCTGGGTTCATTCTTAACGTGTTCAGTGGGGTTGAGGTCGGTGCTCTGTGCCACTCCAGCCTTGAAAAAACATGTCTTCATGGAGCTCACTGTCTGCGCAGGGCCTCTTAGTTCCAATGAATGGAAATTGCAACCCAGCAGCAGATGAAGACACTCTGCACAATTGTGCACTTTCAACTTTGTGGCACCAACTTTGGGAAGATGTTACGGGTCCGATGGTCAAGTGTCCATAAACTTTTGTCCATGTAGTGTATATGAAGTGATGTTTACATTCAACAGGCCTGGCAGTAATTAGGCCTGGGTATGACTAGTCTAACTGAATGCACATCGAAAGATTATTTTTGTTCATTCATTCATCCATTTTCGAAGCCGCATAATCCTAATTAGGGTCATGGGGAGGCTGGCGCCCATCTCAGCCGACCCTGGGCAAAGGCAGGGTAAGAATTTTTTCTTCACTTATCAATTAAACTTGTTTATATATTGTACATATATTAATTACTAACAAAAGAAGTTACAGTGACACACAGGGTCACTTTGTTGTTGCATGACATTTTGTATAAATTATAGTTTAAAAGTCTGTATTTTATAGTTTACGTATGTAGGTTGTCCATCTTATAGAATTGTGTTTCAGTTTATAAAACAATCACCTCAGACAAATATGCAAACATAAAAGACCAATGCAATGGATGTTCACACACCTCTTAAGAGCAGAGAGCTGGAAGTGCTTAGCACAGTAAAGCAGGAAGCACTTCAGGTCCATCTTACTAACACCTCCAATGGGGTTTATATCAGCACTGGAGCAGTCGTATTTAGTGAAGTAGCCAGTCAAACTATGAAAATGAAACACATTTACCAAAGCCATGACTCGCTGCTTATGAAAATGTGAGTTTGGAGCTTATGTACGAGTCAAACCTTTCATCCACATTGGCTGAGCCAAGCACCAGCAGACCTCCAGGTTTTCCTTGAGCCCACAAACACAGCTGGGCAAACAGGTAAGCCAAAATCATCCTGACACGAGCCTGGAAGATCAAAAACACAAATGTTTATAATAGGATGGTGTGGTGTGATGCTACAAGTCAATTACGGGAAAGGTTGATTATTTTCCAAAGACAGTGTCTCCAGAAGTGTTCTATTACTTTTATACCACCTAATTGCTATCAACCAATTTTCCAATGCTTACACGCTCACATTTTTCATTGATTAAAGATTACAGTTCACATTATATTTGTTTATAGTTTCAGTTACTGTTAGGAAAGTCAGCTTCTCTTTTAATTCTCATTACAACAGCTAATTAATATTAACCTAACAAGTTCATATAAACCTACTGTGAGCATTACTCTCAGAGCTGCTGTTACAGAAGGGTAAACATTATTTTCCACGAATGATTTCTGCAAATTTAACAGAACTATGCTACTAGGTTATTAATACTATCGTCATCATTGCAGCAATTCAGAAATGATTAACGTTACACTGAAACACATACACAAGTACAAGTTCCACAAGCACACCTTAGCCATGTATCTCACTGCACAAAATATGTGATGGTTTCACAAATGAAAAAACTCAGTCTGGAGGTGAATAGTGTTAAACAGTCCAGCATGGGCGTGAAGACTGTGGTAAGGCTGTGTTACACTGCAAGCAAACTTCATAAGAAGAAACAAGCAATCAGCACAATTTGCCCGGGTTAAAATCTGAAGAGTCAAAGAACATTCAACATAACAGCATATACAATGTGATTAAGCTTTAATGTAGAACAGAAACTTCTTTAAATTTAAATATGAACTGATTTTGATTTAGCAGAGTAGTAGTTTATAACACTGAACTGACTAAAAAAAAGTTAGTCTTTGACGGTTTTCATTTCAATTCAATAAATGAACTGCTATGCATCTACTGTAATTGGCCCACTTCCCCAAAACCATTAGATTAAGAAATATAACAAGATAGGGAAATAAATTAATGACAGTTTGTTGTGACACAAAGCTGAGTTACTGTTACTACCCCCACTGATTATTTTCCTTATAACAGTTTTTATTATTATTATTCTCATACCACAGCATCTCTACCCAAAACAGAGTTTTGCCGTGGTATTGTAATCACCAGCATTTGTAAGTCTGTTTTTTTTTATCTGTTTGTAAATCATGAACACACCCTTGCACAGATTTCCAACCCAACTTGGTGGGAACACTACTCTGCCTGAGTTTCAGAGATGATTTGATTTTGGATTATATAGGTCAAAGGTCAAGGCCAGAGCAAGGTCACAAGGTTTTATAACTTTAAAATAAGTGCCAACAGACATGCCATTACTATGGAATGCTAAAAGGAAACCACATATGGACTTTCAAATGAGACAATTAACTTTGACCTTGAGTGACCTTGAAAGATGAAAATCAAGGTCACAGGTTCTGAGTGCTCATGACTTCAAAAAGAGTGCTGATGAACATGCTGTTAGTAATGAACACTAATAGGAAATAATATCTGTTTGTAAACAGTCCTTGTGTGACTTTCAAAGGTCCACATTATATAGAACATATCTTAAGACGAGAACATTTGCTACATTATCCATGCTGCACGATCAAGGTACCTTTCACTCTATGAGTGCCCTTCTAGTTCCAATTAAATTTTTCTGAAAATCACACATACACATTTTATCCATTTATAATAACTATTAAAGTTGTGGAACAACCATGAAGCACCGACAAAGGATACTCCTTTTAAAATATTATAGAAACATGTTTTTACAGAACCCTCGGCAATACCAAAGAATATATCAAGTTCTTGGTTAATCCAAACACATATTAAATTCTGTTTATTATTAGACTTAAATTATGTAGAGCATACAACTCCTCATGAATTTGCTAGAGATAATATAGAACAATGTCCATTCATCCATCCATTTGCTGAACCGCTTAGTCCTATTAGGGTCTTGGGGTGGCTTGAGCAAATGCTAGAGCTGAAACAACTCTGGGCGAAGGCAGGGTTCACCCAGAACAGCTACAAACACTGTCCATCACATGGCAACACACAAGCATTCACACTTCCACATATGGGCAAGTTGTAACAGCTAATTAGCCCAATGTGCATGTGTTTGGACTGAGTGAAGAAACCCAGGACCTTCTTGCCGTGAGGTGGACGTGCTAACCACTACACCACCGTGCCGCGTTTAAGGGTTAAAGCCAGAATTACTCAAATGTTCATCTTTGTAATGTGATTATTTTAGTCTTTACTATCTGAATAAGTTAAAAAACCCTCACACATATTAAAATGTGTTTGGCTAAAGTAAACTCTCCCTAAACCATCTTTGATTTGATTTACATGAGATTCGATTTAGTGCACTTTTAAGCCATCTCTTCTCACTTCCCAACCAATCCCCTTGGGCATATTTCAAACCACAGGTTTTACACAACCACCCCTCCCCCTTGTTCTAATAAATGCTAGATTTAAATATAACGATAAAATTTTAAGACTTGATGATGATTAGGCATTCAAATAAAAGGTCCTCACCTGTACATTCTGCAAAGCCAAGTTCTCTCTATTGCTCCCTCCATTTGCACGAAAATTAGGCCATTTGCCCATCACCATGGAAAAGATCCCCAACATGCCTTTCACTGCCATGTCAATGTTGATGTTGAGATGATTGCTACCAGAAGAAAAAGCATGCATAAATTTGCCTATATACATAAAATACAAGAATAAAGTATATATAATATAATAACTCAAATATTCACCCTCCCCCAGTGCAGCTAACTGGGTTATCAAAGGCCGGCCATGTCTCTCACTGTCTATTGTGAGAGGCATGTAAAGGAACCATTGCTGATTTTCGTCAAGAATGGGCTGCATAGCGGTCAGCATGTTTCTGCCCTGCCATGGCCTGGTGAGCTGTCCAGGGTGTACTCTGCCCTCGCCCAGAGTCAGCTGAGATGGGCCCCAGCCTCCCCGCGACCCTAATTAGGATTAAGCGGTTCAGAAAATGAATGAATGAATGAATGAATGAATGAAATATTCACTCTTTCCAACCATGATTTCCAATATCATATCATTCTGTCTTGATTTGTCAAGATGTTTACGTTGTTGTTGTTGTTATTTTAAAGAATCACTCTTTACAACCATGGTGAGATGAAAAGAATCTCAGAATGCACAAAACATCAAACCTTGAGGTGGATGAGCTGCAAGGGCAGATTACATTGAGTTCCTTGAAGCATTAGCCAGAAACAAGAATCTGAGGTAATCATGGGTACAGACACATCAAAACTGCATAGTTGAATGTCAGGAAAAATTTTAATTTTGTTTTCTACTTCATCCGTCATGATGTGCTATTACTGGTTGGAGTTCTCATCTTAGAAGCCCCTTGATGATGATGATCCATATGGACTTAAATATACATTTAGAAACACTGAAGATGACTTTTCACTGCTGATGATATAAATTATTTTACTAAAATGATTTAGGACTACAATTACCACTACAGTTATAAGATAACCAGCTACACTTCATGTTAAACTATAGTGAAGTTTCTGCTACATGGTTTGTATTTTTATGTGAGTCCAGTGGCGTAGTGGTGAGGGTGCTGGGCTCATGATCAGGAGGTCGTGGGTTCAAATCCATGTTAGCCCCCCACTGTGCTAAGACCCCTGGGCAAGGTCTTAACCACAAGTGTTCCTCTGCCCACCCAGCAGTATAAATGGGTACCAGTAAAAATACTGGGAAGGTAACCTGCAATGAACTAGCATCCCATCCAGGAGGAGTTGAACTCCTAGTCGCTTCACGCCACGGAAACCGGGGATAAGCACTGGCCTGATGAGTCACAATGCTCATGAGCCACTAGGCCCAGGTGTAAAAGCCCAACAGACCTAGCCTTACCCAGATAAAGAAGGCTTTCCTTTTGGAGTCTGGTTCCTCTCAAGGTTTCTTCCTCATGTTGACTGAAGGAGTTTTCCTTGCCACCATCGCCACAGGCTTGCTCATTAGGGATGTATAGGGTTTATAGAGAAATGTTTTCTACTTCATCCAGTTTCAATGAACTATTGCCCATGATACTTATAGATTCCTGTTCTTAGCTGAAAGGAGAGGCACTTAATATGTATAAAATGTTTTTTGCATTCTGAGATGCTTTTCTGCTCACCATGGTTGTAAATAATGGTTCTTCAAAAGTTTTAAACCATAAAAAATAACCATATTGGGAAGGTCTTGAATATTCAATATTCTTAAAATCACAGAATGATATGATATTTTGAATGATGAGACACTTTGACAAGGGGCAATGCGCAGAGTTCAATCTGGGCTGAGATGGCCCCTTTAAAGGGTGCTGCAAAACTAGGTTTAAATAGGTAACCCTTTACACCCATTTCCTCAAAACTGCTAGCCATAGTTGCTTCTTGAAGACATTTTTTATCACCTAAAATGTCACTTGCTGAATAGATCTGCTTGTTCACTTGTGCTAGACAACCCTGGCCAAAAAGGGGAAAAAGGGAAAAAAAGGGTTTGTCTACATTGTACTGTGTTGCCTGAAAAGCAACAAAATCTGACCTGCCAATTTGAGCAGCCAGCTCTTTCGCTCGGTTGCGAGTGTCCACTGAGGAATTTTCACTGCCCATGTAGCAGGTGGTGAAAAGGCGTCCACACAATTCTCGAGGATTTTCAGGCCTGTAGGAGGAGTCACTCACCACCCGCTGAACATCCTCCAGCACATGATCATCTGGAGCAACAGCATGACTAAGAATAAGCGCGACCATGTTCACAGTGAAAAGGATAAATCTAAAGATGTTGAATTGTTGAAATAAAAAGGTTATGAAATAAAGAAGTGTATTTAGAAATTAAAAAAAAAGGTTCTGTGTGCACGCTATCACTTCTGTGCCATTTTTAAATGTTCTACATCCACAACAAAATACTGAAACACCCTTTTTTCAGGGTGGCAGTAGCCACCTCACAGCTCCAGAATCCCGGGTCAATTCCAAACACAAGTTTAAGTCTGTACTTGGTTTTGCATGTTCTTTGAATGTACTTGTTGGTTCTTTCCACATTCTCTGATTTCTTTACAGCTCCCAAAAAATACCAAACTGGCTATGCTAAACTGCCCGAAGGTGAGAATGGATGTGCACGGTGCATTGTATTGGACATTGTTCATTTAGGGTGTATTCTTGCCTCAAGTGCAGGTTTTCAGGGAAAGTTTCCACCTGGCTAGAACAACTTGATAGTGCAGAAGAACAAATGAATGAATGGCACCTGAAATTCTCTCTGCAACTACATGTATGTAACGACTCAAAACTACTTTATTGAAAACAGTATATTTGGGGAAATACTCACAATATACTGTCGCTGCACTAATTTGGACCTTACTAGCATCTGTACGAGTGAGACATATATATGACATGTGCGTAAGACTTACTGCCATCTTTGACAGCCTGACACACGAGCACACACATGGAGTAGACAATGCAGGCTGACGAGGCGCTGTCAACTCCACCACTGAGAGGAAGCAAGAAGCCAGCCTGAAACCACAGAGAAAAAAAAATCTATAAATGAATCACCTTTCGCTGGGGAATTTTCACACACACCCACACACACACGCACGCACACACACACACACACACACACACACACACACACACGCCCGCACGCGCACGAAAACAAACACACACACCCACACCCGCACACACCCCCACCCACAACAC
>JBCNYH010000017.1:8604097-8616349 GCA_039654325.1 Tandanus tandanus | reverse complement strand
CACACACACACACACACACACACACACACACACACACACACACACACACACACACACACACACACACACAGGCACAGTAAAGATTCTTACCTGACCACTCCTCCTTAAATAATCCCATAGCCAGCATGCAGGACCAAGACTGAAAAAAATATATATAATGAAAAATACAACTTCAGGAATAAAACATTATACTATGAAATGGACCCTCAAACACCAGAACACCTCTTATTACTTTCACCACAATAGAGAGTATTGGAGGAAGTACACTAATCACCCAGCCTTTTTTTGTTTGTTTGTTTGTTTGCTTATTTGTCTGTCTGTGAACAAAATCCTGACCGAACCTGTGCAAGAATTTTCACCCAGCAAACTTAATGGGAACATTTGTCTTTGGAATGTCAAGGTCAAAGGTGAAGGAAAGAGCAAAGTTACAAACACTTAGAAATAGAGTGCTTCTAATTTCAAAACAAGTGCTAATAGACATACCATTACAGGAACCCATATATGGTTTGTAGACCTTATACCTTGAGTGAACTTTAAAGGTCAAATCCCAGCAATCTTGTAAATCCTTTAAACAAAAGAGTTTTTTTCACTAATTTGGTGACGTGCACGTACTATAGAACGTATCATAAGACAAGCACATTAAAGCCAGTACCCATGTATAGGTACACATGTAGTGCCTATTTGATACAGGGCCTATTTGCTACATTATCCATGCTATGTGGCAGAGGTACCTTGTCCTCTATGACTGCCCCGCTAGTCAGTGTTGAATTACAAGTGGAAACACAACAAAGATCACACATTTATTTTTTTATATACTATACTCACTGCCAATGAACACGCAACACTCAGAATTAATTATAGATTTAATATTTTGTCTCGAAATAGTCAATTAAATTATTAAAATCAATTTCATGCATCATTTGATCCGTATTAATCAATAACAACCGAAAATCATTGTGTCAAAATATTGCAACTTTAAACAAAATCTGAGGCACCCCTTCTTTCCAAAATCAAAACAAAATGTCCATCCCAAAAGCAAAGTTCAGTATGGAATATGACCTCCATTTGAGGTAATGCATGCCTTAATTCGTCTGCGCATGGGTCTGACGAGCCTCCGTATGTTGTGTTGTGGGATGTTTCTCCACCTCCTGAAATGCCACGATCAGTTCCTGCCTGTTCTGTGGTGCTGGTACTCAGCCTGATACTCGGCGTCCAAGCTGATCCCACAAGAGTTCAATGGCTGACAAATCAGGCAAATACACAGGCCAGGGAAGGACATTAAATGCCTGCTGCTGCAGATATTCAATCATTGATCATCATGTGACAGTCAAGGCATACTCAAGATTCCACTGCAGAATGCTATGCATTTTCGCTGAGTTTTATGTAGGCAAGATGACCACTCGTTAAATGCACCCATTTCTGATTATTGAGACCCCCAAACAAATTTGGAGCTGTAAAAAAGTCTAGATCCAGAGCTCAAGCTCAGTGAAGTGTGACGGTGAGTGCTGCTACTGGAAATGAGTCATTGAGGTGTTTAGGGTCATTGAAATACCAGTACTCCTGCTCAAATAGGATGGTCCCAAAAATATTACAAGTAAAATTGTGTTGCGTTTTCATTGGCAGTGAGTATATATACATATACATACATATATATATATATATATATATATATATATATACACTAACGTTACTACTAATAATAATATTAATATATTATTGTATTGCATTTTTGACGAGTGTTTCAGCAGCTCTGACGCACCTAATCTCCTCCTCAGGGGTGTGAAAGATCCAGTCTACAGCCTGGTGAGTTGGCAAAAAGATGTTTTTGCAGTCGGACAATGAAAAATCAACCTTGATCCTTTGAAATGGTTTGTGTTCGTACTCCTGCACAGGAAAAAAAAACAGTGCCTATGATAAAAATATTTGGGAGTGAAGTGTGAACTTTTCAACATCGGCATCATACCATGTGTGGGTGACATCTCTCTCCTCTATAGCTGCGCACGTCCTCAAGGTCAAGAGTGGCTGTGAGAACTTCCTGACGTGATTAAAAAGAGATGACGAAAACATCTGATAATCAATTTTATATTAACATTAGGCTTTACACACAGCCTCAACACGCAGTGGTATTCTTACTAGAAATACTACTACTACTACTAACAAACAGTTCCATAATTAAAAAAAGCAGCAGAGCACTGTATGTGTGATGGTTTAGTGCCCTCTGTTGTCTGGTATGAGAACTACAGCCGGAATGAAATCAAAACTCTCTTCAAGCAGTCAACAAGAGTGGGTGAAGCCTATAGAAATGCTCTAATCTGTTTTGGTTTGTTTCAGAAGTTTTTGTTGGTGGTGGTGGGTTTTGGTTTTCAACAAAATAAATGAAAAGCCTCCAGGAACATTAATAATAATAATAATAAGAAGAAGAAGAAGAAGAAGAGGGAAAAAGAGTTAAGTTTAAGTTATAATAAAGTTTAAATCTCAATTTTTTAATTAAATCTGAGCAGCTAATAGCAAAACAAACCTGACCTGTGATTTATAAAGGTCAGAACATTGGAAAAATCTTCAAATCCTTTTCAATTTACCTGATTTGTGCAGACTAAAACCGATCTCAAAACTGGAACTACGGATTTCAGCATAATAAAGAAGCTTATTTAAACAAATTTTACTTCACTATGATGCTGTCATTTGTGTATGGAACAATATTACATTTATTCGTATTGGGTCGGCTCAAAATGCCTTGTACTCCTGATTTCTGATACAAAATCTTTAAACAATATCAGGCCGATACCTATGCTGAGTACTGACCTGGTACATCGCTAGCCTTGATTTAATCGTTCAGGCACTAAATCACAAAGTTAACCCAATGTTGTACTACAAGCATTTTGAGAAAATATATTTTGGGATAAAATAAATTGAGACGTTAGCTGAAATACTATAAATTAAAACAATTATCCAGTGCAAAAATCCTAAAATCATAACTTTCCTAAGAACCAACTTCAATCCAAAAATTATATACAACAAGATTTGCTTCCTTGTTGCAAAGTTCCAGCCTTTTAACTTCAAATCTTTAATAAATATCATATAAAATCTGTCTTGTTAGTTTAATCATCCACTTAGCGAGTTCATGTTCCGTGCTTCCGTTAAAGTTTGGTGTTGTTCTGCTCAGTGAAAATTTGTCTGCCTACCTGAGTTAGATTGTGTTTTTATTCTGCATGAGTTTGAGCAGTGTGTGAGCCTTTATCTTTTTGGATTACAGTTTTGTTATTAATAATAAATCTGTTTTTCATTCGTGATGCGACAGCTTTATTGGATTTCCTGTGGGGGCATAGGCACAGGACAACCATCCGAGTCATCTTCTACTCCTACAAAGCTCGGCTCATTAAGCTTGCAATAATGAATGTGTACAAAATATCATCATTATACAGAAAATTATGTGATTTTACACATTTGTACTTTTTTAACCATGTTACTACACCAATATCTAGATGACATTTTATTTCAAACATGTACCACATCATCAAGGGAGAACTGCATTCCCTGAGCAACGATGTCTCCATTGATGGCAATCATAGCACAGCCATCGTAGTACAGCCGATCTCCATCACAGCCTTTCTGATTAGCGAACAGATAGATCCCTCCACTCTGTAACAAACACAATCAACAGAACAACTGAGGAAAACATTTTTAATATAAAATTAATGCCAGTGAATTAATCTAATTAATCCCTGGAGAATTCTCAAATCTGACTGGTCAGAAGGTGATGACGAACTTTCTGTTTTGCAAATACGTCTATAGTTCCAGCTTTAATTCAAATCGCAGGTTGCTATCCATGCAGTATACTATTCTAATATATTGTTGTTTCTATAGCAACAACTCCTTCACAAGAACTTGGTGGTATGGTGAACACAGACCATAAACGTATTAAACTTAAAATGTTGTATGAAAATAATTGATATGATCGTTAATGCTTCCTGTAATATGTTAATTAAAAATTTTACATTTAGGGAAGGAGTCTCCAGTGTCAGCTGCTTTTCAGGGTTTTTTCCCCATCAGGAATTTCTACTGCTTTCTAGTTTTTCTAGTTTGTTTCTCTTATTAGACAAAAAGAAATGCTGGTGAGGGAATAACTGTTCCCAGTTGTTAAAATATAAGTGATAACAAGAACTAATTTATCTCTCGCACATCCAGCTGTAATGTGACTATAAATGGATCAAAAATGTTGTTTTGAGAGTCAAGATTGTAAACTTTGGCAGACTGCTGTTGAGAAATTAGCATACATCACATGGGAAAAGTGCAATCTGATTGAACCACTATTTTATGGGTTTAAAAACATGATTATTTATTATTATAAGTGGATAAAGCCTAAATCAAAATGACAGACACTTCTATTTTTTCACGGTCACTTGGAGCAGGTAGCATCATCATCATACTTTAAAACGGAAAAATAAACCATAAAAACCTCATTTCCGTTTGTTTTTCTTGTGTTTCGCTAAAACACCTGAAGGGAGTGCAGCTGATTTACATTTCTTTGTAGCATGTGATAAACTCTTAATGAGTAGGCTAACAAACACCTGGCCTGCCTCTGTAATAGTTAAATTATGTAAATATAAACTATATAAATCTCATTTAGGTTTGCTTTTCCTAGTGTTTTATGAAGTATATACTTAAAGTCTAAACTGAGTTAGAAATGCTGTTATACAGTTCTTATTCAATTGCTCACACACGTGCTCAAAGCTTACCTGCATCTGACATGATTTTAAAAATTACTTCACAGTAACTTTACTTCTTATAGCTTAATTTCTAGCATTTTCTGAGAATGTCTTTATTGACAAATACAGCTAATGGAAGAACTGTGTCAAGGTAAAAGCCTTACTCTGTCCTGTGACAGGAGGTGTGTGTAACTGACCTTTGTGGTGGCTGATTTGATCAAGTTCACCCTCTGGTCAGCCTTCCGTAGCTCATGATAGCTGGCAGACGAGTTTGTAAAGATTTCAATTCCATCCAAACCCATGTCTACATGAGGACTGGAGATAGGCACAAAAATTAGCGCATGCTGTTATAACTGCACAGAAAAAATATACAGGCCGACAAAAAGTACGTACGGTGCAATAAGATTAGGATGAGGTCTATTATTCAGGAATAATAATGATAATTGTCCATCGGCACTACACAATTCATTAAGAGCATAGGTGTCAGCTGAAATCTCAACTTCACCAGTTTATTTACTAAATTATATCTAGAGAAAAAGTTCACATACAACTTTTGATGTAGGTCATTTATTTAAAAAAATAAAATAAAAAAAAGAGTTAATTTGCTCAATAAAAATACCCATTTCTATAATGAGTCAACATTTTGCGTGATTATTATACATAGTCTACACTTTTCTGTTAAAATATAAAATCATAAATCATAAATCACAGACCTTTTCCCATCTTTAATCCAGTATCCCAAATGCAGAAATAAATAAAAAAAGAAACATTTTAGTGGGGAAAGCGCAAGTGTGCGCAATCTTTTCTTGTAATACAGCACCCTGTATTTGATTAAAGGTTTTTGTACCAATTCAGCATATTATCAATCTGATTCTATGTATTCTGTCTATCCTGACTACAGATGAGACCCAGTCCCAGATGTAGACAAGCAGACCCAATTTTGTGAAGCTTCCACCACCATGCTTCACTGTGTTTACAGATTATTATTATTATTATTATAACACTAATAAAATAATTATAATAATGATAATTGAATGATTTGATTATAACAAGAAAGTAATTGAATATCTTACAAAGTTTATAAAAATAAATATAATAAATATTAGTTAATTAATATATAATGTCACTGATGTAAATAAGGGCGGCATGGTGGCACAGTGATTAGTACGTCTGACTCATAGCAAGAAGGTCCTGGGTTTGAGTCCCGGGCTCATTGAGGACATTTCTGTGTGGAGTTTTCATGCTCTACTTGTGCTTGCATGGGTTTCCTCCGGCGAATTTTGGTTTGCTCCCACAGTCCAGATATGCATATTTGGCTAATTGGCTGTTCTAAATTGACCCTATATGTGAATGTGAGCCAGAATGGTTGTGTGGGTTTTGGCTCTGCGATGGTCTGGCGAGCTGTTCAAGGTGTACCCCGCCTTCACCCAGTGCCGGCTGAGATAGGATCCAGCCTCTAAAATTAAGTGGTTAGGAAAATTACTGAATGAATGATGTAAACGATTACCATTTAATGTGCACACAATTAATAATAACAAAAAAAGCATGACCTGTTTCTTGGAGCAGGATGTTGTTGGGTCCTTTAATTGTTTTTTCTAGTTTTTACCTCAAATTCTAAATTTCAGTCTTGTCTAACATGCCAATCTCTACTACTGTGTGGATTTATAGTGCAGTACCTCCTAGGATTCCACAGTTCAGCACAGATCTCGCTCCCTATACACGTGTCCTTAGTGGACAGGACCGCATCTCCAAATGGAACAGTCACCTAAACACAGTAATGATTACAAAGAAATCTGATATTTTTAATAAAACCTGTGGTAAACTGATAGAAGTATCTCTACTTACTATCTAAGAGGAGATATTAATTAACAGCCATCAGTTTGGAATGCCAAGTTCATCGTAAATTTTATTTAGTACTTTAGGCAAAAGTGTGTTCTCCCACATGGAGGAAACAGCTTCAGATCAGGATCTGTTGTGCCATAACATGCTTCTTTGTTCAAAAATATCTGGGGTGGAGTGGAGTGTTTTACCTGTCCCGTCACATCCTGGATCATTCTTGGCAAGAAATACTCCTCAACATATCTGTGAAAATAAAGCACGATTCTACTGTTCATACTGGGGGCAGGAAAAAAAAAGTAATACTCTAAAGGAAAAATCCACCCTGAATGATCTTTCTACATATAAAACACATAACTGACAGGCTGTTTTAGTATATACGACACAGGATCATGAAAAAGTAAAATGTGATTTTTATGGTTTCTTTTTTTACATTTTAAATGGATTCAGCAATTTCCCTGAGGGGTGGATAATTAACAATTAACAATTATCTACCAAAGACAAGGTGGATGCAGTTGAATAGCTTCAGAGACATCCATCAAGCCTGAGGTGCATAATTTATTTTAGTATATACTACATACAGGAACAGAACCAAAAAATTTGTTAAAGATGGTTTATTTTTTTAAATCACAGGTGAGCTTCTCTTAAATTCCTTTTACGGTTTTAGTATATATCATGCAGAAAAGAAGACTAAAATGAGATTTTTAAAGTTTATTCAGGTGAGCTCTATGTTGTGTTTAGAGTTTGGTATATACTGCACCAAATTCATGAACTGTGCTCTGCAAAGTTGTTTTAGTATATACTATGCAGAAACACAAGAAAAACAAACCAAAACATGATTTTTATGATTTATCTTTTCCATTTTAAAGTGTGGTAATGATAATGCTGCTTGCTCAAAGTGACCATGACAAACTGTGAGTGTCTGTCAATTGATTTAAGTATTTTCTACATAAGATACCCGATTAATCAAACTGCGCCATTTCCATTCCCAATAATCTTTATGATTAACATGTGATCATCAAAAGCTTTCAAATTGTATTTTCAGGACTCATGACTTCTTTTACCATCATGTTAAGTTGTTTTCACACTGGTTAATAGATTTCCCATAATATTACCGACAATAGTAACTATACGGCTATTACCAATAACAACAACACTCTGCTCAAACAGATCAGCTTCCAATGGCTCAGTGTTCAGGTTAATATGAGCATCAACTCGCTGTCTCAAAAGGTACTCGTACTCGCTGTCTCAAAAGGTACTCGTACTCGGTGTCTCAAAGGTTAATATCTGGCTGGATTAAGTCTGACATAACTATGTATTCTGGAAAAATTTGAGTCAAATGGCTTTAACATCACTGGAAATTTTTAGGCATCAACAGTAAATACACAATTAAGATCATTGAAAGCTTTTTGTTTCGAATAAACACCATTGTAATTGCACTTGAAATAACAATGTCCTTTTGTGACATCAAAGCAGCAGACAACCAGTAATGCAGGAATAATACAAATAATGCATCAACCAACAAACTTGAACTGGAATCATTACGTACAACAGAAATATCTTCTATATAAACATACTGTATTTATTCATAATCTTTCAAGGTGGAGTTTCCTTTAACAAGACATTACAGAAATTCTGAATAATTAGTACAGGTTGCTGTGTACCTGGGCTTACTCCATGGAGAAAACCAGCGAAACTCCCTGTTGTTGCCATAATTTGCCAAAAGCATCTTTGGCCGGATCAATAAAATCTTTCTGTTGCAAAAGCAAAAAGAATTCCAAATTAACTAGAGCCTGTACTGACATGCATCCACAGGATAAGGCTAAAACTATATTAGGTACTGAACAAATACGGCTTATACTTATTTTTTTTGGTCAATACCAAAGACTGACTTGTTCAGGAACAGGACTCTGCAATTATATCGAACATTGTGATGCATAACAGGCCTGCAGAAAAAAAAAACCACAAAGCTTAAATTAGCAAGGTATTCAATTTTACAATTGAACACAATGCATGAGCAACTGTAACACTCACATGCCAACATCGCAGATTATATCCTGTGTCTCAGGGGACTCCAGCAGTGCCTTCAGGACTTGGAAGCAGTGCAGAAGTGTGTCCGACTCATAAAAGTGATCAGCACATCCGTAGCCACTGATAATGAAAAAGCACCATATTGTTTAGTCTAAAGTTTTAAAGAACAGGCCAGGACCAGGTTTAACCCATGAAACTCCCCATTATTCCGTAGCTACATTACTTCACTACATTCAATAGTTAGTAAGTGATAAATAATTGCAGAAAACAAAGGAAAGCTTTCAGGAAAAACATAGCGTGCACTTTCACTCATTATATCAACATCAATTATACAAATATAAAAAAGCACAGGCATGACACACCCACTGATTTATTTTTATTCCCAATTAGGATGTGTCAGTACATTAATAGTTTCTTTTTTTTTTATTTGTTCTCATTCAGCCAAAGGTGGTGCTACTTTATTAAGTGAAACATAAAACAATGATCGGTGCTGTAGAAGGAAGATTTCATCAAACTGAAAGCGTAATTACTGTTACCATTTCAAAGTTGATTACTTTCCATTAACAGCATGCTCTCAAGTGGTTTATTTCAACATTTTTCTTTTTAGAAATGATAAGGATTCTAAATAAACATCTCCCCACAACAAAAAAGAGACAAATTTCACCACATTAGCAATTATACACATTCCAAACCATTTATCCAAATACCCCCCATACAAATCGATGTGAATCTGTTGTTGTGATACAAACTACAGCATATTAGAGCATGGGAATTAATACACTGATCAGCCATCGCATTAAAAACATTACGAGTTCTGACAGAATAGCATTGATTATCTCGTAACAGTAGCACATACCAATGAGTGGGACGTATTAGGCAGAAAGTGAACAGTCAGTTCTCAAAGTTGATGTGTTGGAAGCAGAAAAAAATGAGAAAGCGTAAGAATTGAATGATTTTGACAAGGACACATTGTGATGATTACATGACTGGGTCTATTCATCTCCAAAACTACAGGTCTTGTGGGGTGTTCCTGGTACGCAGTGGTAAGTACCAACCAAAGGTGGTCCAAGAACAGGTAACTGGCAAGAGTGTAATGGGTGTCCAAGGCTCACTGAAGGCTAGTATGTCTGGTCTGATCCCACAGAAGAGCTACTGTAGCACATTCTGCTGAAACTGTTAATGCTGGATATGATAAGACAGGTGTCAGAACTCACTGTGTATTGCAGCTTGCTGTGTGTGTAGGGGGCTGTTTAGCTATTCAGGTAGTTATAATGTTATGGCTGATCGGTGTATAAACCTTGCAGCCTTAATAGTGACTGAAAATCAATCAACAACTTCTGACCAATCAGAATCGAGAATACAAAGCGGTAATAAAGTAATTACCATATTTCCAGTTCCGGTCCCAGTCTGTATTTGGCTCCTTTAGATTTGGCTACCTCAATACCTGTTTCAGGAAGTGAAGTTAAAATAAATCACAGCAGCCCCAACACCAGACTCTGAGCATTAACTCTCCTACCTGCTGTAATAACTTCTGCAGAAAATCGTGCATTTCTAAATCAAAAGCAAAAGTCACAAACAAAACTTACTTGTCAGGATTCTTTGTAAATTGCCATCAAAATCTAAAGCCCACTGGTTCAGGGAGCAAGTCGCTAATGTAACTTTCCGCCCCATGATGTCTAAAGAAACAACTTCTAACAGCCTCAAACAGATCGGTGCACGAGCCTTCCTGCTGTTCTGCGTCACTTCCGCTTTGAAAGCCCCGCCCCAATTCTAATATTGAAATATAATTTTAAATTATTAAATTATTAAAGAAATTTCTTTAATCTTTCTGAATTCTAAATATTTTGTAACACTGTAACAAAAACACTTCTGTATTTATTTTATGAATAATTTATATGAATATATGTATGCTAAATTCTTTTGAAAAGATGCTGAACAGGTTATTGTTGTGTTTATGTACTTTATTATTTGGGGGGGGGGGGGTGCTTTTATTTTAAATATTCTTTTTATTCTATTATATTTTACTATTTTATATGCCAAGTTTTATATCCATAAATGCAAATGATCTGAATGGAAACATACACCAGTATTAGGATGAAATTAAATTTTACTTTGTAATTCTACAAAGACTAACAAACCAGAAAACCATCTTAAAAAGCTCTTTGTAATACAATTATGTAACTATTTTTCTTTTCCTGAGTGATATTACCTGTTACTAACTCTATTCCACGTTTTGTATCATTTATCCATCCATCACCTATCCTTATCTATCAGGGTCACAGGGTAAGCTGGAGACAATCCCTATGCCTTCAGGCAAGAGGTGGGGTATACGCCAAACAGGTCTCGATTCTTGCACAGGGCTAACACATACACAAACTACCATTTTCACACAGTAGCTCACCTATAGGCAATTTCAAGTCTTTGGACTGTGGGAGGAAACAAGTGAACCCAGGAGAAACCCAAACCAGCATGGAGAGATCATGCAACTTCCACACAGAAAGACCCTATCACAAGTATAGGTTAAGATCATGTATTAATTTACTCTCAAAAGATGCTTGTTTTGCTTTTCATATGACAATAAATATTGATTAAAAAATATACAAAAAATACATAAATAATACAAAAGCAGTACATTCCTTCATGTTCTTCACTAAAAGCAATTTTAACCACATAAATAATCAGAAATGCATATACTTCTTTTGTGGAAGTATAGAAGGAGTCTTAAAGAATGAAACTAAGAGTTGGAAGAAAAAACAACAATTGTTTGTGATTTCTGAATCTTATAAGTAGTTAAAAAATTAAAAAATACATTTCTGAATGTGAAAAAAATTGTGGATTTGAATTTGATTTCACAAATATTACCACCAAATAGGTAATATACATAAATGTTTCATATTCACGTCTGCTAAACAAAGAAAGATAAACAAAGGGTAAGTTTCCTATTCTTTTTTAATTTATCAGTCCTGTCTTTAAAGGCAATCTCCATAACCCTATCAAATGTTCTGCGTAAATCTTGCGCTTGACGACGCTCTAAACACAAGCTCTGCTCTCTACAGTCACTAGTGTCATCAGGTGTTTATGGCGTCAGGACCGTGCTGTCCAATCATAGTGCCGGATAACTTCTTTACTTTATTAGGATTGGTCGAAAAATCATTCCTACGGTCTGGGCGGAGCTGGAATTCTGCACATCTTCCGTAACATGTTTCTTACTGCACGTTATCAACATCTGGCCAGATTATCCTAGAAGGATTGGGCTTTACTCTCATTCAGTTTCTACCAATAGTAAGTGACACCATTTATTTATTATGATATATTATAATTTTATATACTGTAGTAATAATATAGTAATATTATTATTGTACATTTATTGTCCATTTAAGTAAAATGCAGTTCGCTTTGCAGATCCCCTGCATTAACAGTGTCCGCTTAGAATAAACAGAAGTTCATAACATTATAATAAATGGTGCGTTGGAATTCATTGAGGTATGTTACAGGGGAGGTTTGTGATGCATAAGTTAAAAAAGGTTTAAAAAAATAAAAGAAACATTAAACATAATTACTAAACCGTTAGATTGTGTGAATTAGGTTACATTGTGTCTACAGCACTTCATTCATTCATCCATCCATCCATCCCCCCGGGGAAAGTATCTGATACATGCTCAGCCACAAAGTAAAGGTT
>JBCNYH010000017.1:8555863-8591178 GCA_039654325.1 Tandanus tandanus | reverse complement strand
GTCCGGTTGGTTATACCACAACTGTAAGTCCTAAATAATTGCAGCAAGAGAGTTTATATCACCAGCAGTGAAAAGTTATCTTCACAGTCGCTGAGTGCAGATCTAGGTTATAGATCAAAGGCGAGTTGGATGTCGTTGTTCCTGAAATAGGATGACTAGGGACGATTCAATTTAGCGACATCCACCGAGCCTGAGGCAAACAATTGCTTTAGTATATATCAAAAAAGACTATAAGAAAAACAAACTGCATCAAGTTTATTTTTACATATTTTATGTAAGACAGAGGAAGGTCTGGTAAGCAGAGCATGAGCGCAATCTATAATAGCATCTAAACTCACTCAAAGTTTTGGTGCATGCTACACAGAAACGTAAGAAAAGCAAAATAAAAGAGATTCTTTTAAGGTTTATTTTTCCATTTTTTTAAGTATGAAAATGATCACACCACCTGCTCCATCACAATCATTCACTTCATGACAGTAGCTTTTGAAACTCATTCAAAGTTTGATAAAAATGGTTTTTCACCTTAAAAAACTTGAGGCCCATAATGCATAGCATTCTTTGTATTTTTGGGATGGCATTTTCTTCAATTTTTAGTATTTCTGAATTAGTAACTGTGGAAAACTGTGAGTGTTTGTCCATTCAAGCATTATCCACTAGGAATAAAGTCTATTAACTACAGATTGCACCATTCCTGTGTAGTGTATATACTAAAAATATTGCAGAGGACCTTTTGGTCTGATTTTGATTTTGATTTCAAGATTAAAGGTAGAGTCAGTGGGATTGAACTGTCCTTTATTGTTTTTATTACTTAGACCTGCCTCACACGTAAGCGATCTTGTCCGTAAGTACAAGCGAATTTTATTTTGAAGGGAATTTAATAAATTCAAAGTGGAATTCACATATTTTCAGAAATAGTTGGCTGAATTTTAGGTAAATGATTCGTATTCTGAGGTAAATGTGTGAGGCAAATGATCCGTCTTGGAGAAACATTTAGGACCTGCGCAAAATTTTGGTGTGAAATTAGAATTAATAGATATTATTATTAGATACTCAAAGATATTCGAAGGTTTTAGAAAAGACCAAATTTCGAGCATAATGGCGGTATTTTTGACTGAAAACGACGTCACACTACTTCGCGGTTATATCACTTACGTGTGAGTCAGCTTTTAATTAACTTATTTCATGGACATTTCACAAAATTAAATGTAGCTACAAATGGATTAAAATACATGTTATCAGATTGCTGCAGAATGAAAGAAATTATGTGCTATATGGTGTGTTTGTATGAGGAAATACTCAACTTCAAGGTAAAAGAATAAATCTGCTTTGCACCGATCCACACCACACCATTCCACTGTGGTTAATTATTTTCCTGTAACATCAAATCCTGAGTGCTTTATTCCGTAGATATTATAATGTCATCACCTGAATTAACAAATTTAAATTCATCAAACCTAAACATTCCTTCAATACAACTCAAACATATGTTGGTTCCAGTTATTTAATCTGAATGTTTGGTTCTGCAGTCTATCTGTTACTCTGACTTTACTGAATAAAGAGGCCTGGCAGATGTTTCCAGCAGGTGGCAGAAGGTGCCTGCTTTTAAAATGTTAGAAATTCCATAAAATCACATTATTCTGGACAGGAAGAGACATGAAAAAGGCATCTTGTATGTGTTGATTATATGCTGTCACATATACTATACAAAACAAAAGGTTCAACAAAACAACCATCTAAAAATTACTAATTTAAAATATATTAAACACTGAAAGCTTCCTGAAAAGGTAATACAGTTTAAGAACCACACATGTATGCAAAACACAGCATCTCTGCACTTTGGTGCACACTCACAATGCTCCATGATGCATGACTCCCACTTCACACATAAACACACACTCACGCACATATACACACTTTCCTCCTGTCACTCTTCTTATAAATATACACATGTGGGCTTGTTACAATGCATGACCGATCAGATCATAAATCAACACCCTGCAATTTCACGATGGCTACTTTGCTAAGAACAATATGGAAGTACTCATTCTAAGTCCTGCAGTGGTCTGATTGATTAACTGTACGGTACTGGACATGCTGTGAATCACAGTGACTGGTTTTAATGAGTTTAAATGTGTACAATAACGTCAAAAAAGAACTAAACCAAAATCTGTGGTTGTAACCCAAGAAAGCTTCTTAACACTAAAAGTGCAGCTTCTGATTACGTGAAAAAGAAACTGATAAGAGACTAAAATGAACGTAAATGGGTTACAGTAATGGAATATATCTTGATTCACTATGTCTTGCTTTAAAAAAAAGTTGCATTAATGCAAAGTGTAATGAATTCGCTCCATTATGTTGCATTATACTAAAAGACTGGCTTTTGGTGAATGTGAATACATTTAAATGGAGAAAATTCATTATGGAGAAAACAGTGATCAATAATTTAAAGTTTGTACCTCACACTTACCCAGTTTTTTCAAGAATACAGTATACCTAAAGAAACAGCAGCATGACAACCAAAAAGATATTAAATCAGCTCCAGGACAAATTTCTTTTGAAGCACCAGTCAGTGTTTAAAACAATATTAAAACAACAACATTATGCTTGTTTTTAGAATGTGAAAAGAACCATCCATCCACCAAAAATAATGGTCAACAAGGGGATTCATGAGCACTCAACATGATGCTACCCCCACCATGCTTCCTTATATGGATGATGTTCTAACGGTGAGTTTCAGAGGTCACTGCTGACCAATCACCACAAAATGAGTCTTGATGCACAAAACAGACTTTTTTAGCAAATTAAATTTTCTCAAAAAGTCTTGTGAATAAATTAAATTAGTCAATTAAACCTGAACTAGATTTTTGTCACATCAACAAATTTTGTCCAACCTTAAAAATCTTGGAGTCATGTTAAATCTGACAGTGCCCTCTATTCATATAACTCAAAAAGTTTTTGCTGCATTAATACTCGTGTTGTGGTGGTGTGAGAAAGTGGTGGCTCAGTTGATCAGGCTCTGGGTTACTGATCAGAAGGTCAAGCCTCAGTACCACCAAGCTGTCACTTTTGGGTCCTTGAGAAACTCTCTTCTCCCTCAACTGCTCAGTTGTATAAATGAGATAAAAATGTTAGTCGCCCTGCGTAAGGGCGTATTCCAAATGCCATAAATGTAAATGTAAATGGGGTGGGTCACAAATGGAATTTCAATGCCCATCTTTGTGGCGTGTCTGGGATGTTCTTGTACCATTAGGAGATGTGTAAAAGTTCAAGGAGATTGAATACTTATGCAGGTTATGCCATCAATCTTGCTAGGAAAACAATGTGTTGAATTGTTCTACCCTGGCACTTGAAAGTGTGAGAGTCCTTTAAAATGTTTATTTCTAATTTATTTGTACAAATGTATTTTATACAAACCTTAAAAATCTCATTTGTTTAGTTTAGTTCTCTATTATCTTTTAGGACTTATGTGAAAATCTGAGGCTTTAGCTTATATTTCACAAGATTTTAACCACAAGAGTATATAGAACCTTTAAAGGCTCCTGCAGGGGGACAAATGAAAAACCTGAAAATGGTTTAAATGTCCTAAAAGTGCACAAATAGGCCATTTCTCACATTGTGTTATATTGTTATAATTGCTTCTTAATTGAAAAATCCTTTTTTCCCCTTATATTTTTAGGAGAAAACCCCCCACACATTTTTCATCAGTCAAATATGCAACAATTTTTTTTATTGTATAAAAAAAAAAAAAACCAACCAAAAAACCTAAACTAAATTTGCTGATTAAATCTCCAATCCATGCTAGCTTCCTGTGCCTGTCTTGGTTCCAGGGAGTCCCAGTGAGAGTAATTCATTAACGGATATGTTAAACCAAGATACTGTAAAAGCTGTTCAGAGGTTCAGAGGCTCTTGTTGTTTTCTTTTCACTTATTTCCTCTTTTTCTGTGTTTCACCACTTCAGTTCAACCTGATTCTGGAAATATCGTTCTCTTTGTGAAGAGATCAGATTGTGCAATGTTGTAAAAGTAATCACGGGAATTGTTCATGTTAAAAATAAAGTAAAAATGAGGAAACAAAAACCAAACTTTTAAGCTGATATCCAGCTTTTATCAGTCTCTCTGCATGTTTTCCCACAGGACCAATATGAATGAGGAAGTTGTACTCAGCTGGTGGCTGACGGATGGCGAATGACGTTCATGTGTCAACGCACACAAGTGTTGCCTTTCATAGTTTAATCTACACTTTGCAAATTCCCCACACAAAAGAAATGTTTGATCTGCTTGAAATAACCCTTCAATCTTCTGCCACATTCATCTTTACTTTACTTTCATTCTCATACGTTTTATGATATCTGTGTCTGGGGGGTAGACTCTTCTTCAATCTCTCTTTCCTCTCTGAGATGGTGTAAAGGGGGTTGGGGAATAGTGGGGGTAACCAGAGCAAGACAGACTAAACACACCTGACAGTGTGACCCCAAAGGTCATGCAGAACCCACCCTACATAAATCAGTAAAACAAATACCCACATGGATGACAGTTAAAGCGCTATATGGTACAGTAACAAACCTATGACTTTCATTGGTGTAGTAGCTTTTGGTGGCAATATTCCAATTTTATAATGAAATGTTATGGTTTCTGCCGTGCAACAGACTGGCGTCCCATCTGAATGTATTCCTGATTTACTTTCAGTGTTAGAGGATTATGATCCTCCAAGCAAATTTAGAAGATGAATGAATAAATTTTCTTAATGCTAGTTGCTAGTTATTGATAGTAATGATGGTCCATTTTAAGAGGTAATAAAGTGCAAATTGTAATGATGTAATTTTTTATGTGAGCAATTTTAACGTGTGAACTGGAGGGAATAATAGACACCTCCACAAAAGTGTGTCTTTTATTTGCTTTGTCAACAAAAGTCAAGCTCATAAAAAGCCACTCTGAGCACACATTTATGGTTTCGGGCCTGAGTATCTACTGGTTCTCTTGCTGGCAAAGAGTGCATTTAGTATTTTGGTCTATGTTCACTAACAATGAATTATTGGCATGTTTGGTTTGTTTAGGTCAAACACAACAATTAAAACCTTCACTGTGCATCTTGAAAGAGATTTTATTAGATACAGAAGCAACAGAGCCTTTTTTTAATCTAAATGATTAAGTGCTTTCATAACAAGTAATGAGTACTTAAGCATATTATTAGCCACAAGTACGTCCAGTGGAAATTTAGCTCACCATGTTATTGGGCACTAAACTTTACTTCTCCACTCTACAATCTCAAGAAAATTCATAATACTTTCACCAGCCCTGTTATGTTATAGTGAGAGGAAATAGAGCCCAAAAAGCCATTGGAGCTAGTAAAGCAAATTGAGAGTAACACGACTTGAGTTAGCACAATCTACTGCCTGGAATAGCAACAGATTTAGAAAGGATCAGACAGTTCTATCTGCAGCTAGACACAAAACCTCAAGCCAGGTTCAGATGGATTAGTAACTTGAATACTCTATAATACAATCTGGAGAAAAAGCGATTTTAGAAACCATGGAAATTGGCCAGTGAGGCCACAATGTGAGGTTTATGGAAAGTTAGGATTTTGTATTAGTAACTATACTGCACCAAAGTCTGATGATAAAGCATTAAATATTATCTTCACACTAACAAGATACAACTTGTTCATGGAATAGTTTGTGGTTATGTAGCAACTGCTACTGCTGTGCTAATAGGATGGGCCTTTCCACCATCTTGGTTCTGATACAAAAACAATAGTATTCATATATTCATTCATTCATTCATTTGCTAAAAAGTATAATGCTAATAGGGTCACGGGGAGGCTAGATCCAATCTCAGCCAACTCGAAGGGGGATACACCCTGAACAGCTTGCCATTCCATTGCAGGGCCAACACACACACATGCGCACACACACACACACACACACACACACACACACACACACACACACACACACACAAACAAACAACAATTTAGAGTTACACTCACACCAAGGAGCAGCCAATTAGCCTAATGGTCTTTGGGCTGGTGGAAGAAACAGAACTAACTGGAGGAAACCCATGCAAGCACAGGGAGGCAATTTGCAGACCATTACGCTACCATGCTGTAGTATTTACTATTTCTTATTTAGCATTAGTACTAGAAGTATATAAATTAACTAGTTGGGTGCACAATAATGATGCTATTATATGTTGTAAAATATTATTCATGTACATGTTGGATACACAACTTCATGTTAGCAAAGCAAGCTAATTGTAATACCAATGTGCAGTACACTCAAATAAACAAATAAATAAATTATTAATAATTAAAATAATAATAATAACAATAATGATTATGATAATAATAATTTTTTACTGGAAATCCAAAAAAAAAAAAATTGCACTGAACAACACAGCTCACATTTGATGAAAAACCCTCTTAAAAACCCTTTAAAATAAAGAATAAGAATTAACTGAGTGCTGAATAATAAGCAAACACCTTCCTATCGCCTCAGACCTCAGGTTGTAGCATGGCAATGGAATTGTAATAAATGCAAATATAAAGAATAGAAATCACTTAACAACAACAACAACAATTATAATAATAAATAAATAAATAAATAAATAAATAATTTCACTCCAACCATTCTGATGTGTAGTTTTACATCATCATACCTAATTAGAATAGAAGTCGAACTGTCGCTTTGTTGCTTGCTGTCACTGAAATTGTGTTTCCTTGTCATGCAAGTTCATGCACACACAGAAAAAAAAAGTCCAGCCATTTTGCCATTTGTTATTATGAATGTGGTCTTAGACACCATAACCAAAAGCAAGTCGATTGGTGGAGGTGAATTTGTGCTGTAATAAATGGTACCTGACAGTAATAATGAATATTAAGGGAAACGTATTGTCTTGTCTCATTGTGTTTCTCCCTGTACCAGGCACTGAACATTACTCTGTTGACTTACTGTCTGCTTTGTAGTAATCTGTAACACAATTACACTGATCACAGCAGCAGGTGAATGTTTAAGAGCTGATGTAAAGAAGTCAGGCTTCACATACAAATCTTCATGACGCACACATTTCAATTGATTTATTTCCATTTCCCTTCAGCATTAATCCAGCATGTGATGTACCGCACACACACACACACACACACACACACACACACACACACACACCCACACATTCCTTTACACCAGTTCACACATAATTCCCTGGCTGTAATGCGTCACAGCAAGTATCAGCTGTCTCTTTATTTTGATGTATAAGGGGTCATATTTAGGGTGTGTTCCTGCCCCACCTCCCCACCCCCCCACCCCCCTTCCACCTTATCACTGCATATCTCTCTCCTCCCAATGACTGTCTCTTACTCTGACTTCATCTGTAACAGTGGGGAACAGGTGGAGAGGTTCCTGAGGGAGGCAGAGCACTGACACATGTATGCCAGTTGCCACAGTGACTGGCGAACAAATTTGGCCTGGAATGGGTGGGGAAGGGTGATGTGGGGTGTACAAGGGCGATGGCCAGCTGTCTGCAGAGAGCTAGTGAGAGAAAGCAGAGCCCAAAATCACCCGCAAAAGTTGGCAAAGGAAGTAGGCAGAAAGGTCAGCAAGTCCCGTGCCAGCACACCTTTCAGTCCAGAATAGCAACAGCTTTGGCACTGATTAAACTCTTCTCACAGCCAGATCAGACTTGCATGAAGCAGCATTATTGGCTAATATAACAGTAAAAATCAAAAATTACCCTTGGAATCATCATCTTAAATCAAGAGCTATGTACAATACTGATGACTTGTCCATTTTTAATAAAATAAAATAAAACTTATTATTATTATTTTTTAATAAAATAAAATAAAACCTTTTTCAAATCTGGTGATTCTGTGTCATTTGCTTTCAAAGTTATCACGTTAAGAAGAATTGACAAGTCCAATGTATAAAAAGTGAAGTTGTGACCTTGAAACAAGTCAAGGCGACTCATATACAATCCCACTGTATTTGCCCTTGAGAGGGACCCAAAGACCAAATTTGGTGATCCTATGTCATTCCTTTCCAAGGTTATTACACTAACAATTCGTATGGACTGACGACAAGTCAAAACCCATTTTTATAGCTCTCGATCCGCACACATTCGATGATGGCAGAAGATAAAGAACACATTTGAAAGAGAGCATAAATATAATCCAAGCATTTGGTCAGAGCTACTGTTATAGAAAATGAATCAGAATCTTCAGATATTAAAAGATCAATCTTCAATTTTTATGATGGGAGGGGGTTCATCCAAGGATGTTCCCATCAAATTTTGGTAAGAATCCACACACTGACGATGTCACAAAAAATATCCAATGTTTAAAAATATCCCTATGTATATCTTATAATGGCAATTTTTTAATTGGTATGATTAAGATCAGAAGTTTAAATGTCTGACTAAATTTCCTCTAGATCTGATCCCAACTGCATATTTAGCAGCAATTTATGTATATCACGTGAAATTTGACATTTTGGATCATAAGGGGGACTGCTGGGCTTGGTGGAGGTTTGTACTCTCCAAGTACTCTTGTTTCATTAATGTATTTACTTGACAGTATTGTATATGTGAAAAAAAAAGACATTATGATTTTGGGAATATAAAAGTACGATATATATATATATGACATTTGCACATATCATTGGTAATAGTCCATGTTGAAAACAAATTACAAAGGATTAAACAAGGCTGATAAGGCAGTCTGAATTGCCCACCACAATTCTGCTGAGTATGTTCTTACTTTTGTGTCACCAGAGACAGCAGGTATACAGTAAAATGTTAGCGCAGACCAAAGAATTGTTGTGGATGGCGCCATCTTGAAATCACTCTAATCTTTAAATGCGCATTGATTCTGTGGCAACTAAAATAACTTTAGATCATGTGACCTCACTACAGAGGAATCTTAGCAGAGAGCTTATGACAGAGCTGCCACTTTTGCTTTATGTGCATGCCAGGCTTGCTTCGTGTTGTATGCCCTTTGAAGGACAAGCCTGCCTTCACCCACGATTTATTCACAGTGGGAGAGAAATAAAACATCATCATGTCTGCTGATGTCCTGGCGGTCCATCGATCAAGCAGCGAATGGGTCTGCCAACGCAGTCTCCTCTGCGTGAGGTCCATTCTTAAATACACTCAATCAGATGGGGCTCTGCCTCTACACCTTGCATTTCTGGATTGCTTCAGTGCCAGGGGATTTAAGTGCCAATGGCAGCTATGAATGGTGGCCACAGGCCATCTTGTAGTCCTTGAGACAAAGAATCAATGAAACCATACTTCTTGTCTACTGTAAGGTCAGGAAAGTATTGCATCTACAAATCCTGTATATTACTGCTACATAACTGATATGAATTGACTTGAAAATATTTGTTGAGCCTAGTGTATGTGATCGGCATTGTAATTCAAATATATTTACAATGGATTTATGACTGCACTTACAGAACATTCATTCATTCATTTGCCAAACCATTTAATCCTACAAGGGTCACGGGCAGGCAGGAACCTATTTCAGCCAGCTCTAGGCGAAGCTGAACAGTCCATCACAGGGCCTAGGTAAATCTGCTACCATAAATTGCCTTCTAGGTATGAGTCACAGTGTGTGTGTGTGTGTGTGTGTGTGTGTGTGTGTGTGTGTGTGTGTGTGTGTGTACAGTGCCCAGTAATGGACTGTTGTATTCCAGGTTTACAGCCACTGTGGCTGGGCCAGGATGACCAGGATAAAGCAGTTAATGACCACCACCTAGCTGATAAATGGGAATAGTTCTAGTTCTCTACTCTTTCTGGAGGTTTTCAGTTATTCAGATTATATTGAACTGTCTTATTGTAGAATGCTAAAGGATAAATCACAGAAACACATGTTCGGCTCTGAAACCCGTACACTACACCAACACCAGATCTGGTGCCTTGAAAGCAAGCTGGACAAATCATGTAATAAACAACAAGGCCCTGGCCAAATAGCTGTGCCTACAGATACAAACACAGGCTGAGAACCCTGGACATGTGCAAAGGATGCCTGAAGAATATTTCCCTAAACAACTTCTAGACTCTAGATTAGTAGAAGGTGAATGCCCTCGTGGTGCTGCCTAAAGGCGCTACAAAGATTCCTCGTAAGAACTGGGAGACGTCTGCAATGGTCCATGTTACACGGAAACAACTCTACACTGATGGAGCGAACACTACTGAGTGGTCTTATAAGGTTCATGATCATGACAAGCAGAAGAGAAGAAAAGAAGGCAGTGACAGGGCACAGCATCTCCAATTCATCCTCGGTTCATCTCCAGTACCACTTCAATTTTCAACTATTTTGATCACATATTTGCCACCACAGCTACGCTTAAAAAAATGGACATTCAAGTGTTCCTTGGATGGTTAAGTCCTAATATTATGACAGCTTTTTTAAAAGGGAAACCCTGTGGTTAAGGGGTCTACATAAAACTTAGGCTTCCTCCAGATGGACAAACCAAGAATGCATTAAAAAAAACCAGATTTGTCTTAAGCACTCTTTTGAATATATGATGTCAAGCCTCAGTATGTGCATAGCAGAAGACAACATTTAAGTTCCAAGTGTAATTTTTTTTAAGGGTATGTTTAATATAATTATCAAAATGTTAGCGGGAATGGGAATCTGTTGACACCAACTTTGCTGAGTCAGAGACAGGGTGGTTCTTTCAGGTCCCCTGAAGTCTCCTCAGGGATGCACATGCACACGCACACACACCAAGACTTTCCTCTTGCTTCTCTCATAGACCAGAGAGCCCATATCCTGTATTATTTCAGAGCACCTTTCTCTTCCTTCCACCCTACCATATCCTCCAGATATGACAGACCAATGCATGCATTTGCAAGTACAGACAAAATAATGGAAAAACCAATATGAGGAGACATAGCTTCTCTTTATTGCAACTTTGCATAGATTTATTTACATTTATGGCATTTCGCAGACGTTATCCAGAGAGGCTTACATTTTTCTCACATTTATACAACTGAGCAATTGAAGGGTAAGGGCAATGCTCAAGGGCCCAACAGTGGCAGCTTGGTAGGAATGTGGTTTGAACCTTTAACTTTCTGATGGGTTACCCAGAACCTTAACCCCTGAGTCAACACTTCTCTACAAAATCAACAAATATATTCTATATATGTTCAAGAAGTGTACTACTACAAGAGTACTAGAAGGACAAACACCATTCTTCCAAAAGATATTCTCTCAGTTGTTGTTTTGATGGTGCAAGAAAATGTTCCCCAAAATCTTCCACAGGGTTTGAATTGGTTGAGAGCTGATGACTGCAAAGGGCACATCAGCTGATTTAAACTTCTTCCATACTAAGGGGCAACCTCCTGTTGATGAAGTGTGATGTTAGTGTTACTTCAGTCAGCAGATTTGTTCTGGTGCCAGCTGTGCCTTGGCTGGGTCTCTGTGGAGTACAGTTCTTTCCATAAACAGAACCGGACAGGACTAAAGTCAGGTGTGAAAGGAGAAAGTTAAATGAAGACCAGAAATGGGGAATAAATGTGATTTGTAAAACACTTTAGGAACCCTTTCACTGGGAATTTCCATCTTCCTAAATGAATTTCCAGAATCTTTCTAAAATGTATTTACTAACAGTCATGCAGGCTCATAATTAGATATGGTGAGGCATCACAGATGACAACAAAGTGAAAAACTCAGTGATGGTAATTGGCAGCATAAAGCCAGGCATGGGATATCAGTCCATGGCATGGTAGTATGTACACACACACACATTTTCATCTTTCACTCCTTGCATACTCTGGAAATTACTTGTGCATTTTGCTCACCTATAATACACTGGTTTGTGAGAAAGATACGTAAGTAGATTAGGTAGATCAAGTGGTTGTAACTGCACACTGCTGATGCACACGGATGCACACCTTTTTGGAAGTGCAACGTAGTGACCATCAGTGGAACAATTGTAATATGAGTACAGGAGTGAAGTGACGGATTTGTGCCAGCCCACACCTACCACTTTCATTAGATAGACAGATCACCATGTAATGACTTAATCCCTACTCCATGCATTTTGTTATGATTTTAACTGGAACACTGATCTTTAAATGCTTCCAACCAAAAATTAAAATACTATCAATGCAGTACCTATAGTTGTTTACTTTTGGACTACCAGTCCATTAGCTGTACCACTTAGCCATCAGGGCCATAGTGGAAGCTGGAGCCAATCCTAGCTGACTTTGGGCATGAGGCGGGGTACACCCTGAACAGGGCTTCAGTGTATTAAAGGGTTTCTAATGTTGTTGCAGAATATACATGAATAGCAAACAATGATTCTGTGGTACTCACCCACATTTTCAGCTGACCCACTTACTCCTGTGGAATGACAGAAATGACCCCACTGGAATCTGTCTCAACCACAACTCTGCCTGTATACTGCCAATGCTTCAGATATGGTTGGTTGTGTTTGGTCCATTTTTGGCCCTTATTCCAAATACCATGAAGAACCTAAATGTGGCTGCTTACATCTGGGACACTTTTTGTCCATAGTACTCTTTCCATTACCATAATAGATTTTCATGTGTCCAAATTCCAAACCTACTTGGCCTGGAATCATCTGTTAACTGTGAATTAGGAGTGCATATATAGTATGGATTAGATTATTAGTGAATAATCAGAAGTTCAGTCAAAAGATCTCAGGTTACTTATTTTTTTCACATGATATTCTCATTCATTAGTCGAGAACCCACTCTACTAAAATTGGAAACTGGAGCCTGCTTGACATTGTATAAACTGAGTGAAAAAAGTGTTCCGATGTGATCGAATTATCTTTAAATTCAAATTTTGACATAAACCAGAGGTATTTGATGCAAAAAAAACAAAACAAAAAAAAGGCCACCTTAGTGCTTTATTTAAAAAAAATGAAAATTTGTCCCTCCGTTAGTTCGAGATGTCCTTCGGTTACCATGATAGTCAGAATAAAACCCTGGCTAAATAAATATTGAGTGACCCTACAAGATTGCCACTTTGCAAGGTTGCAATCAGATGGTATTGCTACAATTTGAAAAAATAAAAAACCCTCTCAACTTAGGAACCGCATGTTATCAACGTTTGAAAAACATAGAAAATTTAGACGTTAATTTTGCGCCCCACCAGTACCGAGCACTTTTAATCAAATTTGGCCCCCTAAAATGTTTTCATCTCAAATTTTTTTCCCTTAGTTAGCAGTCTAAGGTGGTCTTTATACAATACCAGTTGTTATTTTGTTCTGCCCTTGATAGCACAGGAGTCCTAGACCAAACACAGCAAAAGTATCCCTTCGTTACCCCTTGGCCTGCCCCATATCAGACTCATGGCTGACTCATCACTATGATGGAAACACTGTATGTTCTTGTAACATTTTACAGGTTATGTACTTACATTCCTAAAGGGTCAAGGGTGTGAGTTTGATATAATTTTCTTCCTTTCATTCTTCATCTTCTTGCCCTATCAAATGCAACCTATTCCTATACCTCTTTATGCATTATTTCCATTAAGTTTGGCCAACACCAGTGGCAAACTATTCATACAGCATTTTATTGCTGCCAAAAGTCATCACTGGCTCATACTGCCATCTATTTCTCTGTTTGTTTGTTAATGACTACAAGCAGTAATTAACAACAGCAACCTAGAATAACCTCATGGCAAATAATAGAAGAAATACATATATGTGTGTCTGTTTATATATCTATCTTATACCCTAGTTCAGTAGTGTTGGTTGTGGATTGGCTGGAAGGAATGCTTCATGGACGGGATGTGTGGTTTGTTACCAGGGTCACCCAAACCCTAACAAACACTTCAGTGCTTGAATTATCTGGCAGGGACCTTTTCCATTGCTTTTCTAAGAGCTGTTGGAAATATATTTTGAGAATGTCCCAACTGACCCTAGCACATTTGGTGTCATGTTTTATTCACATGTCATACTGAATTGGGTTATCAAGACCTGTGTCAAGAGTTTTGTGTGTTAACTTTAGTAATGATCTCAGCACAACCACCAAACCACAGAGAGGCATGCCTGCTTTCCAGTGCTTATGGGGTTCCATGCTACTGATCCACCAATGGACAGCATCTCTTGACCAAAGATTGTATTCGAAACCAGCTGTACAACAGGAATCCAGTTTCATGAATCCAGAATCTCAACTTGCCTGCACCAACATTATACCTGATAATAATATGTCTGCTGTACATCTGGTCTGATACAGGCCATGTGTATCCTCCATACTGTGGGAGTGACATAGCAGGGTTTCTTTGGTAATTTAAAATCACAAACTGATTGTATGGCTTTTTACATAGAATTCAAAGGTTAGTAAAATGTCACCATTTTTACATGGAGCTCTAAACAGCTGCTTATGTTGCTTATGCTGTGAACCACTGTTGCTTATCATGCAGGCTCTGTCCATCACTTCTGTTTGGGGTCACCATATGTCCTTTCCTCTCTATACTATACAGGGGCTCATTCTAGTTCTCTAATATTTCTGAAGGATTTCAGTTATCCAGGTTATATTGGTTATATATTTATACAGGTTATACAGGAAACTCATTCATTCATTTTTTTCAGTTGCAAAACTACTTAAGGATTAATCATAGAAACTCTTTGCTGAATGTTGTGTATCATGGTGTATCAATAAATGAGTACATACTATAAAGTATACTAAATGAGTAAACTATATGATTCTTTATATAGTAAACGATATGATTCTTTATATAGTAAACTATATGATTCTTTATATAGTAAACTATATGATTCTTTAAGGGCTCCACACTTTGACACCTTTTCTGTTGTAGGAGCCTACATAGAATGTATAGTTTCAACAGATGGACAAACCAAGAACAGATTTGTTTTAAAAAAATTATTTGCATGTAATGGAAACAGATTTTTCTAGCCTCTTATCTGAACATCATATAATTGTTTGGCATAATTAGCACAATATTACACAAATGGACATCTAGCAAGACAACTGTAAAGTTTGTCATCCAACCAAATGTTTTACATCAGCCGTCTGGTCAGAAATTCCAAATCATTTATATTTCTTGTGGTGAAATCATGAAAATTTTTACGGTAAAATGATCGACAATAAAATGTGACGGTTTGCAAACAAAGGATTGGAAACCTGTGGGATAAAATGTGTTAGTGGTTATATAAAATTAGCTTCAACCACCACTGAGGCTTGAAATAATTTGATATGAAAAACATACCACATGCTGATCATAACCTAGACCATGCTACCCAGATAGCAAATTTAATACTCCTACACCATAGCCACATCCAGCATTGTCTTTCAACCTACATCTCAGCTTGTTTAAAGTTGTGGGAATGTTGCAGCTCAGCTGTCTTTTTACCATCAATGTCAGAAGTTAGCATCCACTCAACCACAAGTACTGTTGTGTTTATCATCAATTTTTTTTTTTATCTGTTTATTATTAGTATTAGATCATGTGAACTGTCTGGCATGCTCAAGTTTTTGCTACAGATATGATATAGTATGAGAATGAGTACATTAATATGCTGTCCAGCCCAAAAAACAAATAAAGTCCCACACCCTGATCACAGTGTGTAATTGTCATGGTATTGATGCAAAAACCTAAGCAACTTCACAACATTTATTCGCATCCTTGGGTTAATTTTTCACTGACATCTTGAATTGAAATGGGAAAATTTAACCACTCCATAAAGTCTTCCCAAAAAAATTCAATAGGGTTATTATCAGGACTCTGTGATGTCATTTCATGTATGAAAATGATTCCTCATGCATTTGAGTCCCAACTTTATATCCGTACCATTAATGAAGAAAAAGTCCATTGATGGGGTAATCTGGTAATTCAGTGGATTCAGGTGAGCTGACTTCATTTTACTGCCACAATGTTGCTGAGCCTTGACTTGACTAACCGAAACAACAATGCTATTGCGATTACTCATTGTAATCAAGGTTAGAGACATTCCAGCAAAATATTTTTAAAAAGTGTGGGACTTATTTGGCTGAGCAGTGTATTACCCTGTGATTTGCCTTAGAGTTTTCACTATTGTCAAAGTGTAATGAAGAGACTGAAAAGACCCAAATGCAGAATAAGGAGTGTATTAATAATCAGCAGAGGTACCAAATCACAATCCAGATAATCAGTAAGTCGGTTCAAACAATGTCCAGCAACGGGTATCAAAGGCGAACCAATAACTTTCAGAAACCAAGACACAGTACCACAACATCAATACCTCACAAAGAGGAACAGGAAGCCAGGGTTTAAATACTCAGATCAATTAGCAGTCCAGGTGCTTTCAATATTCAGGAGATCCAGGGAACGTCACCAAAGTGTCAGAGTTCAGTGAGGGTGTGTGGTTAGGGAGTGTGTATGTAAGGAGACATCAATGGAGGCAGGTGTTACACAGAGTTCCTGTTATAAAAAATAAATCAACACCTTCTGACTAATCACTTTCAAGAATCCAACAGCTCTGTGAAGCAAGATCTTTATTGTAATTGACAGCTGGTATACATACTGATTCTAAGTGCTCTATTCATGATCTACATTACATGATATGATAAGTATAGTTCTCCAAAGAGTGATTGCCTGTAGACATTTACATTCTGCCAAATGGTGCATTCTAAGGCTGGGAAGGAAGTCAGGGAGTTATCAGTGAGAGGTTTGCTCTGATCCATATCTTCCAGCGAATAAAGAAAGGGATGCATATTAATCAAAGGGGAATAGGTGTGGAAAGACACAAAGGCTTGCTACAAATACACCTCCTCCTCTTTCAGCATGCAGACAGATTTCCGTGCTAAATTACAGCAGGAAGCACTACTTGGGAGTCAGTGTTTGTTGGCAGAGGTATGTGTGTGACTGAACTGACAGTCAGTAAGTAACCTGATAGAGACAAAAAGGGAATAGAAATAGATATAGCGCTTACTCATCACTTATTTCATTTTACAAGACAGCTCCACGCCACCTTAATTCTCCTGTTCTCTGCTTTCTGCTGTAGATTCCCTTGGTGTTTCAGAAGAGGGGGTGGGGGGCCTCTGCTGTCTGGTAGGTCTATGTGAGCTGGCTCCATTACACTGATGGGGTTTTTATTAAATTAGCTAAAAGAGTCTATGGATGACTCCTCCTTCACCGGGGGGGGGAGTGAAAGAGAGAGAGAGACTTAATTACATTTGTCCTTATCTTATTAGTGATGGCAGGACAGAGGAAAGCATATTATACTTTATTGCTAGCAAAAGAGCAGCAGATATGGGGATGGGCTGGATGAGGTGGGGAAGAGAGTTGAGCAGGTGACAACAATTGTGATTTATAATCCTGTGGTTATTGCAGTTTTTCTTGCTGGCAAAATAAATTTTTCGGATTGGCTGCGTGCTTTCTAACTCAGCGAGTGTGTGATAATTGGGCACATAGGTTGGGGAGACACTATATGCAGTCATGCGGGTAGCATGCTCAGCTCTTTTACTGGTATAGGTTTATAGAAAGAATCCCAGCTGAGAAAGCTTAATCTCACAAGACACAAGACTCCTAGCATTTGCAGAAATAGGCAATTGACATGGCAAATGACCAACCACAGACCTTTTCTCCTCGCCTGTTGGCAAACATTAAGGATTATCTCATTTACTCACCACAAATTGCTTCAAACTAACAACAAACTTACAATTAATTTTTTGTGGCAGTGTTCAAAAATGTTTTTGTACAGAATTGCCTTCAAGTTGCAGAAGCTTGTTGGCACAAAACTATTTTAGTTCTATGGCACATAAGCCATAAACTACCCAATAATATTGCCTCAAAATGGGTGAGTCTGTAATAACTTATAATTGTGTCATACTCTTTGTACACTTACCAGGTCATAAATCTCATAACCTTAAAAGTTACTGGCTTTTTTTACATCCATGTATGCACATGTCTATAAACTAGAAAACAAATAATAATACTGGAATATTATAATGCTCTAAGCTTACTGGAGCACAATATACAAGCAGTTACTGGATTGAAAGAAGTTCACAGCATGATATCCTTAAACAAAGATTTCTTTATGTATAACAGCATAATCAGAAGTATTTGACAACAGAAACAACAGAAATTTGCCAACAATCACAATTTTTCATCTATTAATGTTTTTTAAACATTGATGGTCAAATTTAATGTTGTGGAACATAAGTGAGATATGATGGTTCTTGTTTTTTTGAACCCATTATAATCATAAGTTCAACAACGCTGTGATATAATAGTGCTCGCTAAATTTGCTAGCATGATATGATGTCCACATTTCAGATTTATGACCAACATATATTTGTTTTGGCAAGACTTTAAAGAAAGGTTGTCATTACAATATACATTTTAAATTTAGTTAAACTAAAGAGAGAGAGAGTGCAAAACAGTGTCAATGGAATGTACTATTATCAGTGCAGACAATGATGCCAGCATGTTTCAGCCTTTGTAAACGACACTGCCTCGCTCAATTAAGTTGGGAACAAACAACAGAAAAACAGTGGAGAGGGTTATGTAAAGGGCAGTAATGACAGCCTTGCTGGCAACCAGTCTGATTCTGGCGTCTGTGGCCTATGCTGAGCACCGGGGGCTTGTCTGAGTCCCCTATACCTCATTAGAAGAAATAGAAGCTCTATTCGCTTACGAGTTTACCCGGTTCATAATGAACTGTACACCAGGTCACACAGGTCAAAGTAAGAGCAGGTAATGTTTACTTCTTTTGTGATAATGGGCCTTATTAAACATGCAATATAATCTAGAACAGAATACATTATGTGTGGTTGTGAGTGCTATATAAAATGGTATGTCATATTACTAGGTCTGGCTTCCCTGCTCGTTAACATGTCTGTTAAGATATCCATGTGCAGGCTTTCTGCAGTTTAGAGCTCAACTAGTGTAGAATCGTTATTTAATACACTGCCTGGCCTGCAAAAAATGTGCACACTCTAATATTTTGATGGACATCTTTTAGACTTGATTTCAGCATGTAATCAACATGCATTGTTACTTAAGTTGGTCAGGTTGAGGCTCAGCAACATTATGTGGCAATAGAAAGAAGTCAGCTAAAAACCTGAATGTACTGAATGATCAACTTATACTATCAATGGACTTTTTCTTCCTTGATAGAAAGGATATAAAATTGGGCCTTAGATAGTGAAAGAGTGGTTCAGGGAGCATGAGGAATCATTTCCACACATGAACTGGCACCACAGAGACCTGACCTTAGCCCTATTGAAAGTCTTTGGAATGTGTCGTCGGGAGAAGACTTTATGGAGTGGTTCGATTTTCCCGTCATAAATTCAGAATGTCAGTAAAGAATGAGCCCAACTCTCCACAGAAATAAATGTTGTGATATTGTGAAACTATAGATGTAAACACTGCTTTGATTAGCATAAGGAATTTTCTAATCCATATTTTATATATCAAGTGAATTGAATACTCCCTAAATCTAAGCTGATAATAAATAAAACAACCAAAAAAGTAAGGTCTTACTTAAAAGTCTTATTGAACACACAGATTTGCAAATGATACACACAAATTAATAAATAACTTTTATACTATTTATAGGGCACAAAATGCACTATAGGGTTATTGTAAGGGCACAAAATAATGACTTTATTGCAATTTATGAATAAATATCAGAAACAATTCTTTTTTTTTTATTATTGTTTTTTTTTTTTCTATTTTTATTCAGACTACCCTGGATTTTGGTGTGGGCAATTATTTCGGTGCATCACTACATTCTGTAAAAAAAAAACAAAAAAACAAACAAAAAAAAAAAACAGCAAATAATACAGTAAAGAAAAATCCAGTGTTATCTGGTGAGCTATTACTGCATCATGTAAACATAGAGTACGTGACTAAGATGTCAGGTCACTTGCTTCTGGCGTTTTCTCCCATCTCTCTGATCTTTCAGATCTTTTTTTACACAGCCATTTGTTCTGTACACAATAGCTGAGCCTGTCGCCTCTCAGGGTCACTAAGGTAGAGTCCACAGCACCGAGAACTGCACACACCACACAGGAGTAAATAACGCATGGCATCGTGGGAAGGGACTCCATGGTTAATAATCAAATAGTGGCAGGATTTTGCAATTGGACACACTTTTCCTGCGTTTATCTTTTTTATGATGGCTGAGCAGGGCATGGTTCCTTTGAAGGCGAGATCAGAGAGAGGTAGACTCCATAGGTTTGAGTGGTGGCAGTAGGATCCATTACACCAACCGTGACCTCACAGGCAAAGCATGGCATCTGTGTTATTGCTACATTAGAGCGAACTAAGACTCACGTGCAGGCTGTTATTGAGAGTGGGGCAGAGGTCAAAGGCATGCACATCAAAAAAGAGAGCTTTCTTCCCACCCTTGTCTTTACAGCTTACTGCCATTCTTAAGCGAGAGAAGGTGTAAGTGTAGATGTGTGAGAAAAGAGAGAGAAATAAACAGACAACATATGTGAGACATGTGGCAAGAAAAACAACCAGAAAACTGCACAGATAAAAGCAGAAAAATTGCCCCTAGGTGTGAGTGTGAATGTTTGTGAGTGTGTGTAGGTCCTGCAATGGACTGGCGAGCTGTTCAGGGTGTATCCAGAGTTGGCTGAGAGTCAGCTTCAGCTTTCCTGTGACCCTGGTATTGGTAAGCAGTTCGGGAAATGAATGAATACAATTTGTTAACAATCTAATTTCACTATTAAAAATTGTTATGGAATATTTAACTATATGAACATAAGTAAACAAGTTAAGTTAATTGTTAAAAAGCTACAACAGCTTGCCTTTGTAGGTATAGAGTGTGTTTGTTGCTTCTAGTCCAAATCTGTCTCCGTTTGAAAAATTACAGTGCATCATTAAAAAATGAATCAGACAAGAGAGACCACTGACTGTTAAGCAGCTGAAATCTTGTATTAAGCATGAATGGACAAAAATGTATATTTCAAAACGAAAACAATTATTAACTAATTTCCCAAAAGATTAAGACATATAATTAAAGGGAAGGTGATGTATTGCAAAGATAAACATTCCTGTGTTCCAAGTTTTCTTGAGGGATCAAATTCTAACTCTGTTGATATTAGAAAATACAATTAAGTTGTTCAGTAAAAATATTGTTAAGGGAAAAAAGTGGAAAAAAAATCCTTTCTTTGTATTTTTGTCTGCTAAATAAAGGTTCACATTAATTAACCAAGACTTTTATTTTATTGCATTTTGGAAACTATCCAAACTTTTTGGGAAATGGGGTTTGAATTAGCTACACATGTATCTTTGTTTCTTTTTTTGTTGGTAAACTGACTGACGGGAAAACCACAGGCATGATTCAGCTTAAGTAACACAGTTACTGGATGTTACAACCATCCTTAAATAAACTCATTCACTCAGGTGTGTGAACAAAGAAATTTTTTTTTTTGACGCAGTAAAGTTTATGGCACACCATTAGAACCAGAAACTCTCTGTCCCTCGGGAGCAGTGCCGGAAGTGAAGTCACCCACAACTTTTCCGACCGGAAAATGAAACTTGTTGAGTGTGACCCCTCCTTCTCTTCCTCCCTCCCTCCTCCTATTTCTCTGCCTTCCTTGGGGGCATGGGAAGAGGGGGGACAGGAAGTCCATTCATTGTTCTGCATGATTTGGGAGCTCTTGCTTCATACATCCCAGCCCCACCATTCATCTAAATAAAGTGCTGATGTAAGAGTGCCAGCCATGACAAACATCACACTATGAATTCATCATCATTCTTTCTTCCTTTACCCTTTAAAGGTATTACTATGTCCAGTTTAGCAGAACTAATGGGGACTATATAATAATCTCATATACAAGTCCAGTGAACAATCAGTGTAATGTTCTTTTCACTGCTATTCACTCATTTTGAGGTAATGAATGTGTTTATATACCCTTACTGCAATGGTCCCTCAACAGGAACAAAACCTCAGGGGAAATTCTATGACAAACTTCAGGGCATCCTTACAGAAACATAAAGGGAAGTGAATATCCTTAGAAATATACAAAGCCCGCAAGCGCGTGTACGTACAGCTTAACAGGTCATGATAAAGGGGACCAGCACAAGGACACGCAAACTCAAAGAGACTTTGTTGTCCTACGAGCTGGATTGTACTAATCTACGTGAACTGAAAATCATGGCAATACAGTCAGCCTTTCCATCAGTTGCCCCTTCTGTTGTAATAATTAAAATGACTAAAAGTCAACAAGGTTAACCAAAGTCATTATGCACAAAAAAGTTTCCACAATATACAATTATACAGCTATCAACCTTTGAAGGCTGAAGATGAATCTATGAACATTAAAGACCAAAGACTTATTACATGACAGAATAAATAACCATATTTAAAATATGCATTTAGGGAATCATAAGCAGGATATTGTTGTCAATATTGAACTATAAAGGCTGCAAGTGTAGACAATCCATTGTACTCATAGTCCATTTTATTTAATATAGAAAGTTAATTTTATCCTATTTCAATCTAAATGCGATACTTTGCTTAAACTAAAAAAACAAACAAACCAACAAACAAAAAACATAGCAGTATGTATGAGTATGTATGGCTAAACATATTATGAAGTTCTACATCACCTATTTCTACACTGTTAGAGCTGAGAAATGTCCCAGTGCATTCAGGACAAGTTATACAGTAGTCTTTGTCGTCACCCTTAATCACAAATCTCTGCCACTGAAGCTTTGGATCATTTCATGATTTATTCATGATGCAAGATTTGAACCAGAAAAAACTCTATTGTTTATTTATTCCAAGTATATCTACAATAGCAAGCAATAGGTCATTAATGGAATAATAGTATGATGATTCCATCCATACAACATCTCAGACAGAAAAAGTGAGGATGGAGACTGCAGAGACGATTTGGGTTACGTCATATTTTTTGTGTTCAAACATGACCTTTGAATGCAGCCTCCTGCATTCACCAAAGTGCTGTTGTGTACATGTCTGTGGTCTGTATGCATCCTCAGTTCCCTCTAATCTTCTTCATTTAACTCAGCCAAGCTTACCTCATCACTGGAGCTAAGAAAAAAGGACAATCTTGCTACTGTAGTCGATGTGACCCCAGCCACCACATAGGTCAGCTTGCTAATGAATTCCATTGATCCTGTCGCTACGCCTACATGTATGCTGTGTCTCCACACACATCTCAAGCATCCCTATCCACACAGACAAACTCTGATACAGAATAAATGTGTACTTTAAGGTGCACGGCATATAATATTCTATTTGATATATGTATATAATGCCTTTAGCCAGATACTGCCTCTAACCAGTCAGACTACATTAAATCTAGTCAGGAACAATCATGGATGAACACAGCTGTTTTTTGTACAAAATGAGAAAAATCTTAATATTAGTAATATCTTAAATATTACATTCATCTTAAATAACTGCTTTACTGGGGTCAAGGCCACAGTGGATCCAGGGCTTATCCCAGTGTGTACAGGCAAAAAGCAGATACAAACCCTGGACTAACCCATGCAAGCAAGGGGTGAACATTCAAACTCTACACAGAAAGGCCCCAGGACTGCTGTGAGGTAGACATGATAACCACCACTCCCAAGATGTTGTCGGGGCCATCCACTCTCAGAAAATTGGTGAGAAGTCCAAGCTCTACATGGTAGCCTCTTTCTCCCACCAGTTGTCCCCAGCAACTGCAACATCAACAACAACAACAAATGGCCAGTTCTAGCAGTAAAGCTAAAACTGGAAAATGGCACCACTGCCTAGATGCAGATGATCTTGGAATGGCTGAAATCAGTCAAAAAGTTCAACTCACATCAGGCACATTGGGCCTTGTTCTTCCACAACGTGCAAGTTAACCATCTCTTACAAAAGTTGGATCAAAGAACATTAGTGTATTCTTCATGAAACCGGCGAATCTGATTGGTCCTGTATTTTTAGGGTTAATAGACATTATCCAAAGGGGATAATCTTTTCTTTATCTTTCCTCATAGTACATACTAAAACTTTGAATGAGTTTAAAAAGATGCATTACATAGCACATATGCACCTCCTTGCGGAGCACACAGATCTCTCTGTAATATTTAAAATATGTAAATATATAATATGAAAATCGTTTGTGTGCTTTTTATGTTCCTTTGTAGTATATACTAAAACACTTATTCATCTCAGGCTTGGTGTATGTCGCTGAACGGTGTACAGCCCCTTCGATTTTTTGAATAAGTGTTCATCATAGCAGGCTCTCTCTCTCATATATCTATCCAGCACCTCGCAAGGAAAATTCTGGAGAAAATTTTCTCTCACTGTCATGCTTTGTAAGGCACCTGGGAAATAAACCTGAACTCATCTCATTCTCACAGTATATAAGGACTCTCAGAGCATCCAGTACCAAGCATATGCTCCATATTTAGTACCAGTCCTTACTAAGCCTTATATTTATTCAGTGTATTGTAGTTTAGAACTTGTTCCTTAACCCTAACTCTATCTCAGTTTATACTTTTCGTACAATTACTGACATTTCCCTGTTCAGTGACCTTGTGTTTGTCTCACATTTTGGATTTGCCTCCAAGCTTGATTAATATGTTTGTCTTGTGTGTCTACTACCTCACATATCTATTAACACATGACTCATTAATATTTTTTAGTACTAACTATAATCATGTTTTCACATTCCAAATCTGATCCAAATTGATCTTTGCACTTCAGTGGCATAGTAGCAATGTGGTTAGCACTTGCCACCTCACAGCAGGATGATCCTTGGTTCAAGCTTCATTCCTGGCGAGAGCATTTCTGTGTGGAATTTGCATGTTATCACCATGTTTGCATGTGTTTCCTCTGGGTGCTCAGGTTTCCTCCCACATTTCAAAGACATGCACATTAGAATAACTGAATATCCTTGATTGCCCCTAGGTGTGAGTGTGAATGGTTGTGTGAGTGTGTGTCTGGCAAGCTGCAAGCCTTTACCCGGAGTCAGATGGGATGGTCTGGAGCCTCCTTGCGGCTGTAATAAAGTATTTTTCCCCCTGAAAAGACACTTGCATCAGTAAAATTTAGAAATAAAAGCCAGAGCTAAAAGCCTTCCTTGTCCTGCTTCTGTGTTGCTGTGCTGCATCTCTGACCTCCTTTAGAAGGTTAAAAATAAGGTCACAGACAATGAAAGAATCAGGTAATGTCCCACTGGCTTTGAGACTTAATTAAATTTCCCTGGAAGTCAATAAGGAAAATTATATGAGACAGCTTTAGGCCATTCAGCCACTTGAGATGACATAGAGATAGAAAACAGAAACCAAGTACGATAACCAAATACACCATTAGATATTCTATAAGACTATGGTTATATTCCATTAGAATAAAGATGCTGTGATGACCTTTTCATAAACAAAAGCTTTTTTTTTTTTTTTTTTTTGTTATCTGCAGGACCCTCACTCCTCTGCAGGCCAACATGGAGAGCTCTCTCAGCAGGAACAGCTGAACTGAATTCACTTGTATACAGCAGAATGTGACAGCAAAATTGCAATTTTGTTTGCTGTGTCTGCAATCAGAATCTGTTTGGAATGAACTTGTGCAGTCCCTGTCATTTCGCATGGTAGTAATTTTCAAGACTGGTGGGATGAATATGAAAGGTTTTGTTGGTGTCGGATTTCCGAAGAAAGTGTAGATAATATCAAGAATAATTGCAAGCCCACCCTATAGTGCATAAAATTTATTCGGAGGGGAGCAGGGACAGGGGAAAGTGTGTACGAGTGTTTCTGTGTTTATTTGCATATATAAAGGTGGACGAACAAGCGTAGGTGAACGTTAACTACCCATCTTGGGGTGGTCCTGGCACAGATGTGCTACAACTGGGGCCAGCTCTATTAGTTTTTTACTCATCCAGTTTAATAGAGCTCTGGGCTTCATTGCCCTAATGCCGTGTTCTCATTAGCAGGCATAGAGCCCAGCTCACTTTACTGTAACAAGTGTGTGTGTGTGTAATACTGTAACAAGTGTGTGTGTGTGTGTTTGTATGACATCTAAGGAGCCACATGTTCTGAATGCAGCAGGTTTGGCTTACACATCCAGACCCTGGAAAACTAATCCCAGTCGTAGTATTAATTATTAAGGATGATGATGATGGTGATGATGACAATAACAGGCTATTATCTCGCCAGGGTCAGGACTGTGTAATTTAGCACTTCCCATCTTTTTAACCACCTACTGTGCTTGTTTGGGTGCAAGGGAAATTTATTACATTATATTAATGCAGCATTTATAACTGCCAATAAGACTACCCTGGGGTCACAGTATCCTGTTGCCATGGCAACTGACTGTATCCTTTCGTGTTGGAACAAAAACGACAAAAGTTTCCCTTCTGGGATTATTCTAACAAGTCTTGACTCCACACACACACACACACACACACACACACACACACACACACACACACACACACAACCACAGGCAAAGATCTCCATGTAAACTTAATCCTCAGAGAGAGACAGTTGTATCTACAATTCACCAGGGATTGTATGAATCCAGGTCATAGCATCATAATTCACTTGTAAATATTGGCCTGGCTGCCATGTGGTCAGTGAAATCATCTCTGAAAGCCCTCCACCCACTTGCTAAAGCAGAAAGTTCTGCAGCAGACTGTACAGAAAGTGTGCAAACTGTATGGAGGAAGTCTAGCTGAATTAAGCATGACCTAACTTCTATCGGGATTTTCCCCTTCATGATGTATTACACTCAGGGAGCACATGCATGTCTTGTGAAATATGCTTTTTTTAGTGTGTGTGTGTGTGTGTGTGTGTGTGTGTGTGTATGTGTGTGTAGGTGCATGTGACTTGCATGGACCTGCAAAAGAAAAAACCCACCAACATTGTCATCACAGCTGTAATGAATGTAGGAATATGTCTACACATTAGATTTATTATACATAAATCATAAGCTTGTTTCTTTTCACAGCTGTGCATTTAATATTAAGTGCATGGGCAGAGTTGTGCAGGCACTTGGATGATGACTGACATAACGTTTCGACATAACGAGTCTTTTTTTCATAATTATATCCTATAAAATAACTACAGTTTGTTTACATCATCAATCAGCACAGTCCAGGCTTGCTTACATTCTGTAAAGTGAGTTGAGGTAATAAGTTTTTTTTCTCTCTCTACAATACCATGGCATTGACGCTATTATTATTAACACAATGTTCAAGCTGTCCTGTGAGTTTTGTGTCATTCTATGGCATCCTCCAGTTTGGTGTTTTTTTGATCTACACTCTCAGGCTGCAATTTTATCCAAAATCTTTGGACACAGCGAGTGCTTCATTATCAACTGTCTTTGGTCACAATTGCACTAAATTCACCAACACTGAGCACTCTGGGTGCGGCACGGTGGTGTAGTGGTTAGCGCGTCTGCTTCACAGTAGGAAGGTCCTAAAATCTGGTCTCAGGTTCCAGGCTTGGGCGTTTCTGTGTGGAATTTGCATGTACTTTAATACGTGGATGACAGATCCTGGGTTTGGGTCCTGGGCTCGGTGAGGGCATTTCTGTATGAAGTTTGCATGTTCTGCCCCGTGCTTGTGTGGGTTTCCTATGGGTACTCCAGTTACCTCCCACAGTCCAAAGACATCCACATTAGGCTCCTTGGCGGTTCCAAACTGCTCCTAGGTGTGATTGTGATTGTGAATGGTTGTGTGTTGGCCCTGCAATGGTCTGGCGAGCTGTTCCGGGTATACCCCTCCTTTGTCTAGTGTCATCTGAGATGTTTAACTGGTTCAGTCTCCCTGCGACCCTAATAGGATTAAGCAGTTTGGCAAATGAGTGACTGAGTGAGCATCATGGATTCTAAGAGCAACAATCTTCTTGCACATTCAAACTGTAACGTATTAACTCTGCCTCTCCAAATGAGGGCGGGAATATATACATATTTGCAATTCATTTGTGGGACACTATATCCCACTATGACCCACACGGTCAATTTTCCCAATGTTTCATCTGCAAAAGGACAGCATTCAACCAATCACAGCATTGTTTTTTTAAACATCACATTTGCAGATGACAGCTGATGGACAATGCCAGAGACTCTGATGTATTTTGTTTCTGAATATCCAGCACTATTTGGCAAGGACGATAAATATTATAAAGACAACAACTTAAAAAAAAGTGCCACCACTTTACTATGCAGATTAAAATGTAGTTGAACTAATAAGAAGTTCCATTAATACCAAAGACATTTAGGCCATTTTCCCAATATTCTTTCTCAAGAAAAAGGTGCTGTCATAGCTGTTGTTGCTTTTTTCCTCATTCATCCTTTAATACCACTGTCAGTCTTATAGTCATTTTCATGTGTTGTTACACCAACGTTGTATTAAGCTTCTTGTTGTTTGGATGACTGGTAGTCGTTATCTGCTTTTGGAACTGAATAAAACAAAAATTAAAAAAAAAAAACCTTCATCCTAAGTAGTCTAAAAGAGAAGGCTGTGTACTAATTTCTACAACAGTAATTAACATGGATCACCATGTTGAGTACTCATACTGGCATTTTTATCTATCTATTTATCAATCTATCTATCTATCTATTAAAAAAACACATTAAGATGTGTGATTTTATCCGTGGCTTCTAAACTAAAGGATTGTTTGTTTTTGGCTTTTTTTTTTTTTATCAAAATGAATGATTTCTTATTCAGAAAATTTAATAAATATGCACCACTGATCAGGAACAAATGTTATTAGATAGTGTTTTAGAGAAGTGCATGCTTTATAGAGGCTTATTTTATTTGCTCAGGAAAGTAAAAAGCAGCAAGAATGACAAAGACAGCATATCTAACAACGCACCGTAACAACAGTGAGAGGAAACAACAGGTGACACATTGGTGGCAAGTGGAGTGATGGTAAATCTCACCTTGTATTAGGAAACTGTGGGCAATGCCACAGCCATAAGTGTTCAGGACGTCTGCTGTTTGACTGGGAAAGATGATCTTCCTTGATGTAGTGAGCTGTAGTGGCTTTGGTCCTTGAGAGATTTGTGTCTGCCTTAACCTTTGACTTATGTCCCCGCACTTAACAAGTGTCCAGATTCCTCTGGGGTGCGAAAATTGTCCCTTCCTTAATTTATTTGCTCTTTTAAGGTTTTTATTTGACTCACCCTCATACATCACTAGCCAGTATAGCAGTCAGTTACAGCAGTTAAAGTACAGTATTTTTGGCACTTATTAAATTTTTAACTGCTTTCAGAGTGGTTTTTAGGCTTTAACTTAATCCATCTGATATCCCTCGTACCTTTTCTGGCCACAAGCTTTATAGACTGGTAGGCAGCAATCTGTATATACATTGAGCTTAATATACATTGAGCTTTTCAAAGGATCATTCAATCAAAGTTTTGAGAAATCCTGTCTTTTTAGCTTGTGAGTCTTTCACTTTAGCTACAGTTCAGAAGTAAACTCTGTTTATTAATCTATGTTTACTATTGACCGAGTCAATGTCGTTTTGATAGTGGTGCCAACATTTGTGGATTAGTGGTAGCATATATGATGTCTGACCCGTGCTACAAAGGTACAGGAAAGACTTAAATAAACTAAAAGAAAACTAGACGTGTCTGTATTCTCAGAAAAAACTGAGATCAGAGGAAACTTAAATAAGATTCAGTTAACAGGAAAAAAAACAAAACAATTCACTGAAGAGGAAATGATGTAGTTTGTGAAAAGAGCATTTCCTTTCTTCCTTTTCCTTTAAATTTGGCAGCATCTGGTATTAGGCAGTATTACGCAGGCATGAATAGTCAGGATGGTTAAAAAGAGTGGCTTATTATTAAGTGCAATTTTGCTTCTCTCTTTTCTTACTTATGCTTGACACACATATGAAATATAGCCTTCTGTCCCATCGACATACACCTGGGTCTCTGCCTCCTTTGACTTTTGTTATCAAAGTATCCATAAGTATTATGTAGTATTATTTACTGTCTGGCCAAAAAGAATTTGTGCATGCTAATATTTTGTACGACCACTTTTAACTCTCTCACTTAGACAATGGGCATCACACAGATGCTATCTTCCTTGATATATCTGAAGCGTTTGATAAAGTAAGGTATTGTAAGCTAACCAGGAAGCTGTCCCAATACAGTTTCGATGTGATCCTCCTGGAGTGAATTGACTCTTATCTCATGACTCGGAGTCAATGTGCTATTGTTCCTCAGGGGCCCTCTGAAAGCCAGCCAGTGATCCCAGGGGTTCTCAGGGGTCAATCCTCTGCCCCCTTTTCTTCTCTTTGCAAATAACTTGCCCGATGCAGTAGCCTCCAGTGATGTCGCAATGTTTGGTGACAAGACAAAGGTCTTCAAAGTTATCAACTCACCTGAAAATGCTACATAATGTTGCAGAGCCTTGACCTGACCAACCGAAGCAACAATGCCATGGTGATTATCTGCTGAAATCACAGCTAAAAGTGGTCTAACAAAAAGTATGCAGGCCTTTTTTATTTATCTGGGTAGCATATACTATATAAATCATAGTAGCAGTACAATAGCTCAACATTTGCCTCGTTACCACAATCTAACAGTCAAATTTCACAATGCAATACCTCATGACTAGCCAGGAATTACTCCATGTACAAACACAGTACATTGCCAACCTGTTCCAGCTAAATGAGACTCCTTATTAAAGAATTACAAGAATATCCTCCCCTTTTAAATGCTTATATGTGAGTATTAAGCACTCAATGTCTCAATTTGCTTAGTTTTGTAAACAAAAAAATGGCTCTATCAGCAGTACATGATGCTTCACAAATGAATTCAAGTTAGACAGAAACCACTCAAGTCATTACAGATCTCTCTCTTTTTAACTCTCAGTATTATGCTGTGGCAGCAAAATCCTAACACAACAGAAAAAATTGAAAATATAACATAAGCCAGGAGGCTTTTTATAAAGCCTCTTTGCATAGAACGATCAGTTCAAGAGCACCAGTATAATTCAGTGGTTAGACAGGTCAGCAGACACACACATGTATGCATCAGACAGATACCACAGTGGATTAACACATAAAAGCCTAAATGTTCTTCGGAGCACGCAACTGAGATGAATTCCCACTTTAATGCAACCATGACAAATTTACGCCATTAAGGGAAGATCTTTTGATGTCAGCACCTGCTGATGATTCTTCCAGCAAAAAAGAAGAAAATACACAAGCCATTTCAATGAGAGAAAGAGCAAAACAGCAACACATGTTTGCGTCTCTTCCAGAAGAGGTGCACAGTCAGCTGGGGAAAACCGTTGGGTTTGAGTGACGAATGTGTTTATTACTGTGGTTAACATGCATCAGCATGCACTTCATATCTTCTGTTGTCAGAATAATAAGCTGAATGCAATACAAACTGAACTCAATTGCTGGTATGGGGTCAAGACAATGGCATTCAAACAAATAAGTATAATTTGGTGGTATAATATTCACAATAAACACGGTAGACTTTACCAAAAGTTTGAAAGACAATCTAAACAAAAGAAAGAAAGGACTAGGAGTTAAGAATGGACATGAATATAGTTTGCAATAATATGATTATTAGAATTAATAATTTTATCAATAAGACAAAAAGTATTGATTCTCTTAGATTATCCCACCACGTAAAAAACACTAACCCTCATCTTATAGTAAATACATTGATCAGCCATAATATTAAAAACCATTATGACCACCGACAGGGAAAGTGAATAACATTGTTATGTCTATACTACACAGCAATGGCACAATCTGACTGATCAGCTATCTCGAGATTAAAAATTATTATTCCAAGTGAAAAATGCTTGAATCAAAATGACTTGAATCAAAATTAAATTTGGTTTAGTGTGCGTCTTTGCTTTTGTTCCCATGTGGTATATATTAAAGCAATTATGCAAACAATTATGAATTGAATAGCTATAAAAGAATTGTACCTATAGTACCTCTTCAGCAGCATCCACCTCGCATTCTGTGCATAATTGTTACTTGGCACTTTACAGCTCATTGATGCACGTCAGAAGCGAAGGCTAGTACCAATCAATACCACACAGCGCAATGCAGTTTGCTGTGTATGGGACTACTTAGCGGTAGACCAGTCAGATGGTTTAAATATTATAGCTGATCTGTGTAATCTTATATCGATACAATTTCGGGATTGTTACACTGGCACATTATTGGCAGATTGAATAACTGTATAATTATTTGTGGCCCGGTGGTAGGGTGCTGGTTTACTGATTCCAAGGTCGGGGGTTCAAGGCCCACTGTCACCGGGTTGTCACTGCTGTCCCCCCAGTGCAGCTAACTGCGTTATCAAAGACCGGCCATGTCTCTCACTGTCTATGGTGAGAGGCATGTAAAAGAACCATTGCTGATTTTCGTCAAGAGTAGGTTGCATTGCCGTCAGCGTGTTTCTGCTCTGCGATGGACTGACGAGCTGTCCAGGGTGTACACTGCCCTCGCCCAGGGTCGGCTGAGATGGGCGTCAGCCTCCCTGCAACCCTAATTAGGAATAAGCAGTTCAGAAAATGAACAAATGGACGATGAGAACGATAAGTGTACAGTTTATAAACTAGGCTACACTCACTTTATGTTTAACTCTGAATACAGATCCAGAGAGTGGCATTTTGTTACACACCTAGCCTATTGAATTGAAAATAATAAGTAATGTCTAGGGGTTTGTGTGCATGTGTGAACATGTCTCCTGCTTTATTACAAAAAGTCCCCAAGTTCACACAGCCATTAAGCAGATAAAAAAAAGTGACATGGGACCTGAGAGAGCTACTATTTCCCAGCCACTGATACCTGCGTTTAGATAGATAACTGTATAGGATGAGCATTTGTGGTCTGTGTGGTCTGAACAGAAACAGCACCAAACGGTGTCCACCTACAGGCTATCAGAGGTCAGCGGTTAGCTGTCTGTGACATGGCGCAGAGCTCTACACAGGAACATTACTCTGATAGCATTGCTTGCCATTTACTCTTAATGGAGACAGATCAGCTGAAGGGCTATGTCTGCATGAGCAAGACGAGAGCATTTTAAATCCACATGACCAACATTTTAATCCTACAAAAAGCTTCCAGGTCTCCTCATTTCTTCTACTCAATCATAGTTCCAAAGCATAGTATATAAATAACACCTAACATCTAATGCATTCAGGGATAAAACCCCTGATTGTACCATTATTTCGATATTAAGAAACCCACATAGAAGATTCTGTTAAATCTTGCATATTAATATGTCTGTAAGAGGAAATCTGTCTGCACTGTGCACAACAAGGGTACATTATCAAGCAGAATGAAAATAAACAGGTCTATAAAACAGGCTAGAGAGTTGTAATGGATGAAGGCAGAGGGTGGTACACTGGGGAAGAGGAGTCTCAGAGGACATGCTGGGGTACAATGTGTCTGTTTGCATGCACTTAACTACATTCCATAGTGGCAGTAACAGCAGGGCAGGGGCAGGTCGAGGGCTCAAAAGCAGATCATAAATATGTCACCCCGCAGATGATTAGAGTTGTCATATTTCTATGTTTAAACCACATTCTTCCCTCTTTGGACACATAGTGACAGCAGTAGAGCACTGTGAATGTAAAGAAAGTAAAGATCTGGCCAAAATGATAAGAGCCACTAGAGTCAAGAACAGGAAGCCCACAGCAAACAATCTCTGGTCTTTACATCTTTATCACTGTTTTATTTTCCACTGCTCTGCTGTTTAATCTCAATAAGTTATTAACATTGTAGAAGTGAAGGCAAACATTATTTGTGAGAATGATATCATTCATTCATTCATTGATTTGCCCAACCACTTAATCCTTGTAAGATCGTGGGATGGCTGGATCTCAGTTGACTCTGGGTAGAGCCAGGATACACCCTGAGTAGCTCACCAGTCCATTGCAGGGTGAACACACACACAACCAAATAGGCTAAATATACTGTATGAAACTAAGTATAAAATAACGTATAAGGGACCTAAAACCTAACCCTGTGGAACACCATATTATACATAAATACACTCTATTAATGCTGACAACCTAGTAAGCAGAGCTGAAATGAAATATTCTGTATCACAGTAGTTAAACTATGACCTGTTTCAGTTCACAAGAGGGGAAAAAAGATTGAATAACTAACAAGACTCATTGAGAACCTGAATGCAGCCTGCAGAAGTTAGGCTTTTTAACTCTACATGTGCACAAAGGGAAATTAAATCAATAAGCATGGCTGATCTCAGGAAACAGTCCACCCAGTTTATCTAATCAGCCTTGCGGCTTTCACTCTTTTCTGTTCTGTCCATCATCAGCTGAGAGAAAGACATCATGAATCTCAGTTGTGTAGTTCTATCTGGTTTCCACAAACCTCTTTCATCTCATTTCTCTCCTTCCCCTCTAGAGAAAAGGAGAGATGCAACAGTGAAATCCTCAGAAGTCACTTAGCTTTTCAGGCTACTATCACACACATCTAGTAATCAAAGCACTGACTTAAATATGGGGCATCCTGTCTGGAATATCTCTAAACTCTTCACCAGTCTGTTATGTGTTGCAGTGGGAGTGTTGTGTGTTCGATACAGATGGCTGATTGAACTCTTCAAAAAAGAAAGTGAAATATTAAGTTTCATACTCATTATTATTGATTTTGATAATTTTGTTTAAAATCCATTTGTGTAGCCAGTCTCAAGCTCTTAATTTTATTTCTGCAAAACTGAGGATAGCAGAGATAAGAATTCCACAATCATGCATGCTCACTCCTTTTCTTGTTTTCCTGAAGCACAATGATGCCATTCAGGCTGTATGGCAGGCATGAAATTCTTGTTGGGTCTAAATCACACCAACAGTCAACACATAATAGTATTTATTATTCAGATCTAATAAAACTAAGTGTCACGCATTCAGCAAATAATTCTGAAGATGTTGGAGCTGCTAGAAAACAGGTTTCACATCAGAATTGGGTTCACCCAATAGTAAAATCTTGGTAATGCCATGAGGGATACACTAGAAGAGGTTTCTTACTGGGTATTCTTCTGTATATGTTGAAAATTTTTTTGTCTTCATTACAATGATGAAACAATAATGCCCACTATCTAGATACAGCAACGTAACAATATTGGCTGGGAGAAACCAGTCCAAACAATTGTTAAAAACATTTGTTGACTGTGGAGAAAAGTCTAGCAGCCATATCAAGTAATAAAAGAAAAAAGCAAGCAAAAGTGTTTCATAACAGCAAGTGTGTCTCATAGCAGCATTATGAACTGCAGGTGTCCATATGTTGGTGTGCACTAGGGCAGGAAATCAAATCGTAATGAAGTTTGTGGTGTATATTTATAGTGAATCAGTGATGGTGATTGAAAACAGGTGTGTGTGTGTGTGTGTGTGTGTGTGTGTGTGTGTGTGTGTGTGTGTGTGAGAGAGAGAGAGAGAGAGAGAGAG
>JBCNYH010000017.1:8536841-8554895 GCA_039654325.1 Tandanus tandanus | reverse complement strand
TGTGTGTGTGTGTGTGTGAGAGAGAGAGAGAGAGAGAGAGAGAGAGAGAGAGAGAGAGAGAGAGAGAGAGAGAGAGACTTTCAGTTCATGAAAGCTTGTAAGCAGGTCATGTGACACATCAAGTAATAACTGTTGTCTATTAGTTGGTGAAAGTTTCTGGGAAATGTAATTAACAACAATGAGTTTTCATTTAAATTTTCATAAATCTTTAAAGCCATCACCACATAAATCTAAAAATAAAAAGACTGCCTCAGAAAGGGCTTTGTGTCGCAAAATATGCAAAAAGCATTTAATTGTGTGTGGAAATAATGAGCAATTGGGCCCAATGCCAACAGAATACATATGTATTTGACTTTAGTGTAAAATAAAAGACAAATAGTACATCAGTCATTCAGAAAAAATATTCAATCAGATACAACCTGCAATTGATGGCTGTCACAGTGTAATAAACCATCTTTTGTGGCAGGTATAGAATTGTTGCTAATTCAGGATTGTAAGTGTGGATATGATTGAGATCATTTTAATATCTGCCACTCAGTTTTTCGGGGTTTTCTTTTGGACTATCACAGTCAGAAAACCCAACAGGATGGTGCTATAGGGAAGGTATAGTAAATCAATGGAAAATAAAGTACAAGAATTGTGATGGGGAATATTAAAGAACATATTTTACCACGGAATCATCAATAATCAACAACTAAAGGGTGGAGTGAAGCTGGGCAAATGGGAAAGCAGTGAGGAAAGAATTCCCACTGCTTCACTTTGAATCCAATCTCATCGCCTAGTTAGTATCCAGTTGCAGCCAAGTGGAAAGGAGTGTCTAGTCAACCTGCCAACTATCACAACATTAAAATTGGCTCTGGAAAACAGATGATGGACCTGGACAGGATCGTTATCAGCTTAGAGCTGCAGGTCCAGAAGATGTAATGAGCAGCTAATACAGATGGTGCTTCGAAATGCTTTTGTCACACATTTCATATTCAGAGCAATTCATCTGTTGCCATAGTTACCTCACTCACCACTTAATCCAATTAGTGTTATGGTGAGGCTGAAGCCTATCACAGCCGACAATGGGCGAAGGCGGGGTACACCTTAAATAACTTGCCAGACCATCACAGGGCCAACACACACATAACCATTCACATTCACACCTAGGGGCAATTTGGAACAGCCAGTTAGCCTAATGTGCATGTTTTTGGATTGTGGGGGGAAATCAGAGTACCCAGAGGAAACCCACGCAAGCACAGAGGGAAAATGCAAACACCTCGCCAAGCATGGGTCTCAATCCCAGGACCTTCTTGCTGGGGTGTAGTGGTGCTAACCACTATGTCACCGTGCCGCCCTGTTGCCATAGTTCCATCTGGTAAAACGATCAAACAATCCCTGAATTACACAATCAATGATAAATCATCTAATCTACCCAGACTATTAAACTATATCCAACAACCATCTGGAAAAATCTCATTATTAGCTCCTTGATCAGTTTCCACCTAGAGATATAGGGCCATGCCTTAAAACAGATTTTTTTTTTTAATTGCATGCCACACTACACTTCAATGTCAACAACTCTACTCTATTTACCCCATTTTACTGTGTTCTCTAATTATGCTAACAACTATAGCATTAGCAGGTTCAGGTTGGGGTAATATGTCTATTGAAGACACCTGTACCATTTACAAGATGCCCAAGACTTGCCAAATACACAAACAAAACATCCTGCGGAGCATTTAGAGTGCTTACAGATGGGAATGCTTCCTCAAAAAATACTTCTAAACAAGAATTTCTCACACAACCAAGAACACCTTTTAAGGATGATGATAGTGCATCAAGACCATCCTGTTGTGTTGCTCATCATGTTGAAATCCAGCTATGATGAGAACCCAGGAAGTAAACTATGAGCAGACGCTTAGCTCTTCAGGTTGTCACAGCTTACTCACAGGTTTGTGATCAAAAGTGGTCCATTATATTAAAGCACATCCTTTTATCCTTTGAATACATCCTTCCATGTGGTATTGGATCGGTCAATTCATGACCCTCTGACATAATATAGACAAGATGGTATTTTGCTGGTATGGAACAATAGGGCAGTATGCTAAAGCCATTGATTTTTATATATGCTCTGCACTGAAAACGTGTCATCAAAAGACATGGAAAGGATGTTCAGCTGCGCAGTTCCACAGTCATACTGAGCCATCCAATAAATCAGAGCAGATATAAGCACATGCTACTCTTCATGTACATCACATCATGTGTTCTCTATACTGAGAGTATGCACATGAAAGCAGGGCCTGTGGAGGAAATGATGTTTTAAAAAAGTCAAAAAGCCTATTCAAAATATATTTTGGGGTTGAGATACCCCAGATGTTTAAAAAATAAAAAAAGAAAAAAAAACCTGAAGGAGAATGAGAATTTCACATGATGTTGCTAGTTTGTTTTCTGCAATTGGTTAAATTCTGTTGTATTCTTTACTGAATGTGGATGTGTGGATGTAACAGATGTATAAAAGGGTAAACAAACATAAAGCTGGGCAAATAAACCTTCTAGCAGTAAGTAGCATCATATGCAGCAAGCTAGTAGCAATACATTAGCTAGCTAATTTAGGAGGATACCTATTTAATCATATACTGAAGATGCACTACAACAGTGACCTAAATTGCATTGTACTAATGTGATTAAAAGTATTTGTAGAGCAGTTATGACTGTTCCCTTCAAAATACTAAGCTAGCTAACTAATTCTCAAAAAGTATTGCCTCACTTCATAGAAGTAAAAAATATATAAGATTTTAAAAGTATGTGTACATGTCTCATTCTGACATGGCTGCAGAGACATATTGATCATTACTGCTTGAGAAACACTATATTTAAGTTTTTAATAGTTAAATTTTCCTGAAACGATACAGCTTTATGTTCTAAATGGGGCATGAGATCAGTGCTGATTCAGTCAATAAAAATTAGCAAACAGTTGCTGCTACAACAATCTCCTGTTATATTCACAATGAGCAACATTGTTCAAGCTGTACTTGCTAGCAGCCAAACTGCAAGATAATTAATGTATAAAGTATTGAATACTTCTTTTAATGTAAATTTACATTTAGGTCACTTTTTTTGCAATCTCTTTATTATGTACAGATATTTTTTTTCCTGTAATGTATTTTATATGTCACTTCCTACTTTTACGTATCATAAAATCAAAATGTCTTTGAACAGGAAACTCAAATAGATGCAGAGAGAAGAAAATTTACCATTAATAATGTATTGACCCACATTTTATAAGCTGCTTTGGTGTTTTAGCTTTTATGAGTGTGTATCTCCAGGGTGCTGTGGACTAGGCTCATTGAGGTTATGGGAACTGAAGAGTGAGCTCATCACTGCTGAAGACAGAAAGAGATTTTCTCTCAGGAAACAGAGTGACCCGGACACACCGCCTGACCCCGACAAGCACTTCCTCTGATCCCCACTCTTCAGAGATTGTATTCTTTTAGTGGCATGATTTTTTGTTTGCTTGTTTATTTGTTATATGAGAAACCTGATGGTGTAAACCACATGATCGACTCATGGCAAAGGGGAATGTCACTCATTCAGACAACTCATCCTGAACAGAAGGACACTGTTGTAGAAGAAGGAAAAGTCATTTCCTGCATGATCGCAGCTCGTCTGTATTCTGGCCCAGTTTAAGGGAATCATCATGAAACTGCTTTACATAATTATAGGCTTCACTGTCCATAGAACATGACAAGGCTGTAGACTCTGCTGAGTAAGAAGAAAAAAGCAAAAACTCATTTCCAGACTCTCCTTCACCTTAACCAAAGTTCTTATTGTAAAGTCCCTCCACTCATTTCCCTGAACCAAAGTCGTTATAGTAAATTCTGTCTGCTCAGCAGCCATTTGGCAATTATTTCCAGTCATGACAATATCAGGCTATTTACTTGAATGGGAAGAGATCCATAAACAAGGGACAGATCACCAAGTTGATGTTACAAACACTGCGCAAATTGAAATCAGTTCCACTCTTATCAGATTTTCTAAAATAACTAATTTAATAAATATGTGGTCTTTGGTTTCAATAATAATAAATACACTTTTTGCTCTGTTTTTCTTGCAACAATAATATGTCTATTTTAATAATGCTAATAAGAAGAGATCTTAAGCCAAATCCTGAATGCTTCCTCACTTCCTATTAATGAGCGTTCCAATAGTAGGGCAAAACGTGGGCCTTTACTGCCTGTGTACGCAGAGCATTATCTAGCCAATAAGAAAGCAGGAAGTTTAGTAACAAGTCTGCTTTTAATATTTTCCATGCCAGTTTTCATGTAGGTTATGTATATAAGCTGATGCAAAAGATGTTGGTAATGTATTGTACAGCGTGTAAACTTTAAATAGACTATATGTTATGAAATAGGCAGGTTAATTGTAGCTGCTCAATTTTCATTAATACTTTAATTTAGCTAATCCTCAATAAACTGCACTCCTCTGTATTAGCTTTATTTGTTTGGCTAGTGCTTTTGGCTTTAGGAGAACAGTATAAAACTAAATCATCAAACTAGCTATAATGTATATTTAAGTATTTATTTTCTGCATTTATATAGCATTGTAATTCTAGTTAGTTGGCTTATACTGGGATCATACTACATGAATTCTATCCAATTTTAACATGATTTTGCTAATTCCAGCATCAGGCCTGAATATGAATGTTTTGAGTTACAAATGGGCCTTATAGTGTGACATAATTAAAGAACTTTTTGGATACCCAATGATATCCAAAAAAAAGTCTAGCATGTCAATTTTTTTTTCTCTCATAGTTTGACAATGTCTACAATTTGTTCCTTGACATTCTTTCTGTAGCTATGACTGCCAATTTTTTGACCTCCCTCCCCAGGAAAAGCAAGGACATAAGCAAACGATTTGTCGGGGCCAAACATTTAGTGTTTAGTGTCTCCCGACCAAGATATGTCAAGAATTTATGGCATTATGGTACCCAAGTCTCACAGGGTGACCACTGGGAACGACAAAGATATTGTGTTACTGATCCTGCCATTAATCAGTATTAAAAAAACAGCCTTTTTTGTGTATTTTTTATGAATATAGCTTTGACAGCCCCAAAAACAAACAAACAAAAAATCCACACAAATGAGAAATGTTCAAAGCCGAAGGCTATGCAATTCACATCAAAACTATGATGGAACAATTGTTATGCCCCATAATTAGTTATACAAGGACTCAAAATTAACACATTAGCAGTTAACGTCATTTGATTCAAATGACTAGCTAGGTAGATATTTAGAAGAAAAAAAAAAGAAAAGAAAAAAAGCTGTGTGTATGTTTATGAAATCCAAAACTTCTCTTACAATTTTTCAAACTCACCCAAGACCACTTATGTGGGCAAGTTTATTTATTTATTTTCATAATCTGCTAAGTTTTTTCTCTCTCTCTCTGTACATTGTGACAGCTTTTCCAGTAGACACACTAATCTGAATAATAGATTTCTGGTGTTTCATTTGAGATTTATTCAAACCCTTACTTATTTATTTGTTATTTTCTCAGTCATTTCTCATTCTCATGCATACCTACATACTACATACATTTACGGCATTCAGCAGTGACGTCAAACCTGTTAATATTGAGATATGTACTGCAAGTAAATGTAAAATTGAAATAAACAATAGAGCATAATATGAAACAATAGATGTTTTTTCTATTGTCTACTGTATATATTAATCATCAACAGCCAAGACAGAAATCAGAATGATCTAATCTGCTGAAATCACTTCAAAATTATCTGCAAACAAGTGAAGGATGTCAGTGCAGTCCGTAATTTTAGTTTGATGTTGTGTATGGCCATAACCATTGTTTAGCGCCTTTGAAGTTGGCCAGGTTTCCTAACCATGTCGCTCTATTAACTCTGTTTATACATATAAAAATATACTATGAGGAAAACTTGACCTGAATTGTTTTTTATCATCATATTTGCTCCTGTCAGCTGCTTGTTTCTTGCTTGTTGTTCAAGTAATAACTTATTTATCCTTCTGAACAAGCTCTTAAAAGCCTGTGAAAATTTCCTGTGTAATTGTGAAGCATTGATTGGAAATGCTGACGAAGTGGTTTTATAGGATCTGTGTTGATGTTGGTGTGTGTGTGTGTGTGTGTGTGTGTGTGTGTGTGTGTGTTGTAATGTGGAAATGTTGAACGGATACAGACATTAGTTCTGTTACACAGACAGGAAAAAGAACAAAAACACCACCAAGCTGTTTTCAAAGTAACACCTTTGAGGTTGAGTATAAGTAGTTAAAGATTATAAAACACAACTAGGTTTGCAGAGTCAGCAAAGCAAATGCTTATTTCACACACATTACTGTTGTGAATGGGTTTAGACAGAATCTAATTATCAAGGGTATTTACATTTCCATCCAATTTTGTTAATGTGCACTAAATTGCTTTAAAGTACTGAGGTTCCCACTCCTGCACATTTTAGAATTTTTCCTGTCTGATTCAACTGATAAGTCGATAAACATCCCTTCCTAAGTTGAGTCGGATGTAATAAAGCAGAGAAAACACTAATATTTGCAGGATAGGGGATCATCCAGGACCAGGGTTGGGAACCTCTGATATAGTCCAACAGTTGAATTTTTTTATCTGATGATTTAGGTGTTAATATTTTTTTTTTGCATGACAGTAGCTCTGACAGCAGTTCTGACTGCAAGATATATCACAGGATTAGGTATCACTGAAGTAACATAACCAAGCCCAAACCTGTTCCAGTATGATAGTGCCCCTGTATGCAAAGCGTGGTCTATGGAGACATAATTTACAGACATAATTTAAAGATTAGTGTGGAAGAACTCAAGTGACCCGCACAGCATCCTGACCTTAACCCCAGTGAACGTGTTTGGGATGAACTGGAACACCAACTGTATACCTAGCCATCAAGGTGGACATCAGTGCCAAACCTGATGTGCTCTAGTGACGGAAAGAATTAATCTTAGGCGTGCTGCAGATGATAGATGGGTGGAAGGATGTATAGATGAATGGATGGATGGATGGAAGAATGGATAGATAAATGGATAGATGGATAGATAAGTAGATAAATGGATGGATGGATCGATAAATAAATGGATGGATGGATAGATAAGTGGATGGATGGATGGACGGATGGATGGATGGATAGATAAATGGATGGATGGATAGATAAGTGGATGGATGGATGGATGGATAGATAGATAAATAGATGGATGGATTGATAAGTGGATGGATGGATGGATAGATAAATGGATGGATGGATAGATAAGTGGATGGATAGATGGATGGATAGATAAATCGATGGATAGATAAGTGGATGGATGGATGGATGGATAGATAAATGGATCATCATATGCACCAACTGCATATGACTCCTCATGGCTTTGGAATGAGATGTTCAAGTAAGTGTATATTTTGTGTGTCATAGGTTTTTATTATTTTATTTATTTATTTGTGCACCGCAAGACATTGCAGCAAGAATAGCCCTAAATCACATCAACAGTTGACAAGTATCAGTTGCTAACCTGCTTGCCAACATTTTGTTATTATATCTGACAGTTAATGTAAATTTGCTGTAAAAAGTAAATTACAGGTAAAATTGGTCAAGAACAAAACTTGGTCAAGAAAAAATTTTAAGTGCTGCAATGAAACCAATCAAAATCTGGTATGACTTAACTACAACTATTCTTTTCACTCTTACTGATATCTTACTGATATTGCACTAAACCAGTGAGCTGAACTTGAAAAAAAAAGATTATCTACTTTGAGGGTGCTGGAAAAAGGCTTACTCTTTTAAAGCATGTACAAACTTAAAAACCAGCAGGATGTTTTAGTCCTAGATGTTTTTAAACTAAAGCTTGGTTTAAACATGCACCGTGTCCTGACCTGTACATGGTATTAAATTACAGTTTTAACATTGTTAGCACTAAAAACAGGTTTGTAAAGGCGAGCATACAAATGTGGACAAAGAATGGGCTTGCTGTGTTTTGTTTGAAGATTACTCATTTCAGAGAGTGGGCTAATAGGGTATTAGCAAATATTCCCCAAGTCACTGCACACCCACTCCTCACTGTCCTCCTCTAATATCCAAACAAACACTCTGAAAGCACATGTTTTATACTTTATATAGTGACTATGTCCTCCAGGAAAAACAAAAATGAGAAGGATCGAGTAAATAAGGGATGGCGTAGTGAGAGGGGAAAGTCAGTGAGATGTGCCAGACAGCACAAGTGTTTTCCTTGCTGTGGTTAGTGCATAGCGTTTAGTTGGTTCCCTCGGGATGGGCAGGTGCTAAGTGGGTTTGTTTTACAGAGCCCAGGTGGAGAATAGGGAGTGATTAAAATGCAGCAGTTCTCAAGCAAAAAAGAAAGAAGAAAGCAATAAGAAGTGTTTTAGCTGCAAGCCAGATGAGTAAACATCAGCTTTTTTCCACACATGGTGCCAAGTAAGTGACTGGGTCATTCATGCTGATGTAAAGTACCTTTATGACATGTACTTACTTGTGTGTTTATCCATACAGTCTATAACACCTGCTATTTCTCAGACTTCATCACAGACTTCCCCAATTTTCTGCTCCTTTGTCCTACAGTAAGCCTCTATAAATATCCGCCCAGTCTCCCATGGCCCACAAGGCCCTGCTCTTTCCTGAGGGACAGGAAGTTCAGCCTGAGGCAGGGACCCTGAGCTCTCTTAGAGCTTCAAGAGGGGGATGGGAGTCATGTAGGGTGATGATGTGGGTTTGGTTACAGTCCAGACAGTATGCTAAAGTAGGCTCCTGTTATCAGCATAAAGGGAGTGCTGCACTGTGCTTACTCCTACACAAAGATACAAAGGCTGAAACAACACGAATGTGAATCTCTATGGTCTTAATAGAATAGAATAGAATTTGAACATCTCACAGAGCAGTGTTCACTCCATCATCCGAAAATGGAAAGAGTATGGAGTAACTGAAAACCAACAAATACATGGCTGTACACCTAAATTGACAGACCGGGCAAGGAGAGCAGCCATGACGCCCATGGAAACTCTGGAGGAGCTGCAGAGATCCACAGCTCAGGGGAGAATCTGTCCACAGAACAACCATTAGAATTGCACTCCACAAATCAGGACTTTATGGAAGAGTGGCAAGAAGAAAGCCATTGTTGAAAAAAAGAAGAAGTCTCATTTGCAGTTTGCCACATGTGGAAGGAGGTGCTTTGGTAAGATAAGGCCAAAATGTAATTTTTTGGCCTAAATGCAAAATGCTGTGTGTGCCAGAAAACTAACACTGCACATTACCCTGAACACACCATCCCCAACCTGAAACATGGTGGCATCAGCATCATGCTGTGCGGATGCTTTTCTTCAGCAGGGACAGGGATGCTGGTGATGGGAGGATTGATGGAGCCAAATATAGGGCAATCTTGGAAGAAAACCTGTTAGAGTCTGCAAAAGACTTTAGACTAGGGCAGAGGTTCACCTTCCAGCAGGATGACTCTAAACATACAGCCAGAGTTATAATGAAATGGTTTAGATCAAAGCATATTCATGTGAATTGCCCAGTCAAAGTCCAGACCTGAATCCAACTTCCAGCTATTTTACAATGAAGAATGGGCAAAAATTTCAGCATCTAGATGTGCAAAGCTAGTAGAGCTAGTAGGTATACATAGGTATACATATACCCCACTTGCAGCTGTAATTTTGCATTAGAAGGAGGAAAACTGGATTTTATTTAAGGGTTTTATTTAGGGGTATCAGAGTAAAGGGGCCTAATTCAAATGCACATCACATTTTTTTAGATTTTTATTTGTAAGAGATTTAGAAAATCATGTATAATTTTCCTTCCACTTCACAATGATGCAAAAGTGACAAGTGGTTAGTGTGCCGCACATGTCAGGTAATGGATATAAATGTATAAGCAGTTACATTTATATATAAGAGAAAATAGAGAGAAAATCTCCAAATTTTTCCCAACTTTTTCTTTTTAACTCATGCTCAGTATTCTTAGGATAGGCTTTGGATACACCAAATATTAGAGATTAGTATAAACTACATGGGAATCTGATTGGTTTTCCATCTCAGGATAATGGACATTATCCATCTTCCATACTTGAGAATTCTTGTTCTACTTCTGATGATTGTTGTTTTTGTTATTCAAAAAATTATTTAACCAGTCTGTATTTCATATTTAGATCATTTATTTATTATTGTTTACATGTCCAGCATGGATCATTAGAGACACTCAACAGATGTGATCAACAAACAACACAAATGTATAAAATCTTCAGTTTCTACATCAGAAAACAAAATCAAAACATAAAACCGGAATGTTATTAACAAAGTAAAAAAAAACCTCCTACAATATTTACAATTTCAAAAACAACCAATTAATTTCAAATAAGATAGTCAGGAAATCAATCAGTTTAACTGAAACCACAAAAATACTATCATACATTTAATAATTATTAATAAACATGAGGTTTTTAAAAAATAATTGCAGCACTATGTAAGTTGCACAACATTGTCATGACATTGCTTTAGCAACACGAGTGAGCCTTTAATTTCTTTACCTGATTTGATTAACTATTCAGTCTGTGCATGGATTTGCTTTGTTAAAAGGCATGACACTTGGCTCATGGGGTAAAGTGAGATGTTTTGTGATACAGTGATACTGGAACAAACGTACTGTCAATGTGTAGCTTAAAGACTACAGTGAAATGATTTTTACTACAGACACGCATGATACCTAATACCAACAAAAACCTGACACTGCCAAGGCTACAGTTACCAAAAAATGAACAATTTCCAACACCATGACATCCTTTGTTCATACTCCTTATCAATTACAGTATGGGATTAAAGAAATGAGCACGACAGGTAAAATAAGAGAGAACTACTCTTGTTTCATGCATAAATCAGAAGACAAGAGAGTGAGAAAGATCACAAATATTAAGTCATGTCTACTTTTTTGTGCGGATGCATCTTGCACAAATACCGTGCTGCTAAAAAATGCACAACTGAAAAAAATATATATATCGCTGAGCTGCAACTTGGGGAAATATTCCACCAAAACCCACAATGCCATTAAGATTGCTATGCATGAGCGGGTGATTGTGGGAGGATGCTTTGTGGATTTGGATTTGAAAAAAGTACTAAACAGGACAACAATGCCCAAAGTAAGAGGGTCCACTGTTATTTGAGCCAAAGTACAGGAGTGGACAAAAGTGGAAGAATGAAGCATGGATGCTAGCATTCTCATTACACAGATTCGTCGACAGCTTTGATTACTTATTAGCTGTTCTCCAGCATAATCACTCCTGTTTCATCTCTACCATGTAAATCATTAAGGATTCAGATCATGCTCAGTGTACTCTAGCAACAAGCTCTGGCTTCAGGAAAGATCTCTGATTAAAGGTTACGATTGAAAGGGAGCCTTTCTTTTGTGAACACTTCACACAAGCAGTGTGTTTACTGGTCAGCTTCATTTTAAATGGCCTTGACAGAGCATTTGGCTTCGATTGCCTAAGCAAACACAAAGATAACATTAATCAGACAGGACACCAAAAAAAGCCTGAAGGTCTCTCCAAGCAAGGCCACAAAGGTGCAGAGCAGCAAGTAAATGCCTGCTCGTATGAGAACAAAACAGGCTAGAATGGGCTGAGCGTGAGGTTTTGAATTCTAGATCCCCTTCAGGTCTGTTTGTGTATTCTTCATTGATCTGGAAAGCAGGGGAAGGAGAGGAGAGAGAGAGAGAGAGAGAGAGAGAGGAGGAACAGCTTTTATCTCTGATTACCTCTCCTCTTGGAACAGAGGGGGGAAGGGTGCTTGCTGCCTGGCAAGGGAGCTGAATGGCCTCCATCAGCGATGGCATGCAAGTCATGACTGTCCTCCGTCTCCTCTAGTCTCTCCATAATATTTATGAAAGTGGTCTCGAGTCAACCTTGCCCGACAAGGCAATATTTATAGTACCACTCACTTTCATTCTCTCATCTACGCCATACTCTGTGCCCTTGTGAACACAAAACTTTCTCCACTGGCACAAAGATGTTTTCTAATAAAAGTTTTCAACTTCAAACAATGATAAGCTGGTCGATCTTTAATCAAAATCAAGTTCTTGAATAATGTGATTGTGAAATGACCAACCCAGCTCGTAGCTGCTGAATGGACACAGAATGAATGCCAGCAGCAGATCCTGTTTCCCATTCAAAATATGTGGTTCAAAAATAACCAGTGGCAGAGTGAATGCCACAGAAGTGTGCCAGCCTGCTCCCATATGAGGATATGAGGATCTGCTCTGTTCTCTCCGTTGCCGTTTCACAGCTCCGGCTCCTCGGCCCCACCCTTGAGATGTGTATACAGTAAAATTGTCTCTGGAGCAACACACTGTAAGCGTCTTCCAATGGCAGATAAGGTTTCCACAGATGAACCACCTCCCTTTGAACTTTCACACATCGCTCTCTCTGTCTCTATCTTTCCTCTTCCTTGCTGCTTACTCGTGCTCTCTACATGCTTCAGCAGATCAGAGTAGGATTTCTTAGGTGCAGAAGGCCTCATGTTACCATGGTGGGAGGTTAGCAACGTTTTTGCCCACCTGCTGTTTTTAAAATGAGAGGATTATCTAACAGCCTCTAACAGGGCAGGGTAAGAGGCCCGGCAAGGCCTTTCATTATGACTGCGGCTCGAGAAATGTAAATTCCTTTTATTTATTTTTCGATTGGTCCTCTCAAGTGGTATATAGTGTACTAGTGGTATGTTTTTATAAGCCTTTTTGTGTTTGATTACATTGTTTAAAGCAAGCCTACACTTGGCTAATGGTTCCTACCTAAAAAAAAAGCACCTCCTTCAGCATCCAGTACCTCAAACATTCTCTCCCGTCCCCCTGCAGTGTGGTTTCACAGTACGCTGCCTTTTTGTCTGAAAGGAAAAGCACCACATGAGCTACACTCCTCTGACAATAAAAGATTACGGTCAAACAGTATCATAGGATCACAGAGAGAAAGCAACACGCGAGGGAGATCAAGGGGCTCCTCCTATAGGGGTAAAACTACAGGAAGGCTTTTGGCTGGCAAGACCAAGGCAAGGCACCGTTGTAAAAACAATAGCGTGAGTACTTCGGCTAAGGCAATAAAACACATGGGATTTTCTTCTTCATTGGCAAGCATGCCTCAAGTAGAGCTCGAAATGGCCAGTCGTGTTAAAAACAGATTCTTTTCTACAACAGGTCTTTCCCATTTGGCTTCTCCAGTCAGTGAATAGACGACAGCTGAATCCTGAGTAAAGGGAGCAATTATTAAGATCTCAGAGACTCCTTTTTTCTTCCCTTTTTTGTATTGCGCATGCTTTCAATTTCCTTTGTATTTTTCACATCCAAAGTATGCTTCTTAAGCCATATGGCAGTTTGTCATAGCACAACGAAAAAGTTCCTTGTTTAGAAATAAAAAGAAATGTGCGGGGGGGGGGGGGGGGCTGCGCGACAAAATAACAATGAAAGGCAGGAAAACAACAATACCAAATGTGCAAACTCTCATATAAATAGACTACAGTCAACGCATTAGGACAGCACCATGGGATAACAGAGTAAAAGGTGTGTGTGTGTGTGTGTGTGTGTGTGTGTGTGTGTGTGTGTGTGTGTGTGTGTGTGTGTAATGTAAATATATTTGGAAGATGAAAAACGACATGGATGAAAGGGAAGAAAGTTCAAGGGTTCAGAGGTCAGAGTTGAAAGTCCAAGTTAAACCCAGTCCTGCAGGGATCGCTTGCAGTGCACAAAGTACTTAGGTGCCCCTTTTCTCTGCAGCGTATTGATGATGGCATAAATCAGTGCCAGGATGCACAGCACCAGGATCAGCGGCACAGTCACCATGATGATGTTCATGGTACGCTCCGTTTCATCTATCTTCAGCACCACGTCCACGTCATTTGTCTCCTCCTCCTTTGCCTCCTTGGTGTCCACATCGTTGGTGCTATCTTGCTCTTTGTCCTTGTCTTTCTCCTTGTCCTTGTCTCGGCCCGCGTCTGGGTTGAAGGGCGGTCTGTCAGGCCACTTTCGTCCTGGGTCCACATCTGTGTCTCGGTCGGGATCCAGGTCCACATTACAACCCATGAAGTCTCTTAGGATAGATTTGGGGTATCCAGGCTCACTCTTCATCCTATGATTATCGAATTTCCAGTACTTGCTGCCTTTGTAGAAGTATGTGTAAGCTGCAGAGAGAAAACAGGATGTTAAACAAAGGCATACTAAATGGAAATAGGTGCTCATCCCTACCTCTGGTTGATATCATTTCCTATAAAAAAATCAAATACAATGAACGTCAACTTAATCTTTTCAATAAAGATTTCTTTTAATTGATTGTTTATGAGTAAGACCATGTCTTATCGGTTGTAACGGTGAAGAGACCACACAGGACCAAAGCAGAGAATCTTCTTCATCAGAGTGATGTCATTCTTTCCCTCTTAAAGAGATTGAGGTTTCTGGCATTTCCCTTCCCCCCTTACCTCTCCCTCCACTCACCTCCATCATCACTGAGGAAAGCTCCCTTGGGAGATACAGGCACTGATGTATCCCAAACACTGATTGGCTTAGGGTAGTCTCTGTCAACTGCGCGCGACTGCTCATTAAAACGCCAGTACCTAAAGGGAAGGGATTAGAAAAAACCATTAAATACAGTCAGTACTTGCTTGCAACATAGAGCATATTGGAATATTTTGAGACATGCTAAGGATTGGTATTAGTCTTTGAATGCTGACCACAAACAGGAACTTCTGCTTACCTGTCTCCCTTGAAAAAGTAGGTGTAACCTGACGGTTCCCACCAGATAGCTGTCTCTATTTTGTCATAAGGAATATCCCGGCCATAATCGACCAGCTCCTGAGGGTAGCCTGGCTCAAGGTTAGCCTCCCGAAAAATCCAGAACTGTTCCCCTGCACAGATCAAGGAGGAAAAGGTAAACAAAACGATGTGGTGTATTTACATGAATAAGCAAGGTCTCAGAACACAAGGAATTTCCCTTTTGCCTAACCAAAGCAATCATAGAGACTTTCCCCTCTTGCATTACCTTATTGGTTTTTGCTGCTCAATTGCCAACAAAAATAACCACTGTGTACAACAACACAGAGAAAGTTGCAACAGCAGTTTGGATTTGGTTTTAATCTGGCACTCTCATAGCCTGCCCGATGACAGAACACTGCACGTCATCAAAGTTGATACTACAATCAAGCTGTAGTGCTTTTTTATTATTATTTTACAGTATGGCAGACATGGTGGCACCATGCACACGTTCACAGTTTGATTCCACATTCTCATTCTGAAATAGTGCAAACTCTGCAGTCAGCATCTGGAGGAACCACTGGCTGATGCAATGGCCGCACCTCAAATATAAGACTTCTTGCGGTCCAATTTTTTCGGTCTCCTGGTTTCTTTCCGATGGCAGGCAGCCAAATTTAAGAAGACCTTGCCAATGACATCACTCGGCTTACAGATGTTTTCCAAATTTCTTTCAGAAAAAAGAGTTAACACTCACTCCAGATCCCTCTCTGTCTTTCCAAACATCCCACCCTCTTTGTTTATCAGGAGTATTGATCAGAACTTTATCTCGTCCACAGCAGTGAACAGGACAAGCAAAGAAAAAAAGGATTAACATTATACTACAGGAAGTTCAGAGTACTTCTCTATGAATGGAGGACTGCAGGAAAATCAGTTAAGAAAAAAGTTTACTACTGCCAAAGACTATTTTTCGATTCCAGCTTAATGAAGTAATAAAATAAAAGCACAATGCAAATGTAAGTTAAACGTTTCACTGTTTGCACCAGTTCTTTGCTACCCAGGCAACTGTTATGGGCGCTGAGAGGTAAAAAGCAATAACTAAAGCACTCTCATAAGGGTTTTAGTACCCACTATAAGTTGACTAGAGACTTCACTTTTTGCCCTTTTGCTAACTCTACCTGTAAAATTCATCAGACTAAAATGAATAGTTACTAAGGGAAGTGGCACAGTCCCTTCCTGCTAAATGACAAAATCCATTGCAGTTGCCAGGAAACTGTCCTCTATTGAGCATGGCTAATTGATGTACATCAACAAATTGGCAAGCTTTTTACATGTACTAAAATGCATGGATACATTCAACACTGGGATTCTGAAGGAGTGAATGGAAAGGGGTAAAAATGAACCTTTGAAAAAGACAAATCTGCCATCATGTCTCTCATACGCTGCATCAATGTCTCCTGGAAGTCCTCTCCAAAAGTGGCCAATGGGCATGGGGTAGTTATCCAGTACTCGGTTTCTTCTGACCCTCCAGAACCAGCGACCCTTGAGGAGCAAAAACATAACACATTTAGACAGAGACTATCTAATAAGGTTCTTTGGAGTTTGCACATTTGTTGCAGCTGTCCATCTGAACATCAAGTGAAGACTTCAAAAACCTCTAAGTTCACCTGGCATCTTTTATATAAAATGATTTCTAAATGACTTTACAAGTTAGATTCTGAAAAAAATAATACATTTCTTTCAGTGACTAATAACGTTTTCATTAGAAATAAAATGAAATTGGTGAATATAGCCATAGAAGCCCAATAAAAATTGTTCCTTTTATACAAAAGATGCCAGGTAGACTTAAAGTTTTTGCATCTGAAGTCTTCTAGTGCAGCTCAGGATAAAAAATTTCTGGTGGGGCAGGATGGCATTAACACCATGGTTAGCACATCTGCCTTACAGCAAGAAGGTCCTGGGTTTGAGTCCCAAATGGCTCTGCCATGGAGTTTGCATGTCCACCCTGTGCTTGTGCAGGTTTCCTCCGGGTAATCCAGTTTCCTTCCACAGACCAAAGACATGCACATTTGGCTAAGTGGCTGTTCCAAATTGCCCCTAGGTATGGATGTGAGTGTAAATGTTTGTGTGAGTGTGTGTGTGTGTATGTGTGTGTTGGCTCTGCAATGCAGGGTCAACACACATACTACCATTCACACTCACACACCTAGGGGCGATTTGGGACAGCTATGCATATTTTTGGACTGTGGGAGGAAACCGGAGTACCCGGAGGAAACCAATGCAAGCACGGGAAGAACAAACTCCACACAGAAACACCCGAGCCCCAGAATCGAACCCAGGGCTTCTTGCTGTGAGGCGGACGTGCTAACCACTGCACCACCATACCGCCCTCCTATTCCATACAACAATCTAAATATAACACACGCTACAGTTATGACCCTCAGCAACAAGCAAGCTTATTCTCCTGTCTTTTGGGTTCCAAGCCAAGACCTTGAGATGGCACCACACCTGACCCAAATTAAAGTTAGGGCCAAGTTTTCAGTTAGCAGCCAGGCACTAAATTTAACCCATCCGATCCAGCAGTGTTCTTCCATGAACACTGAGTACACCTGTTTCTTTAAATACATAAAGACACATTTCACCCAAAAACAAGTAGTAAGCATAGATGTATGTGTGTTATTTAGTGTTATAGTAAATAATCTCTCTTCCCTCACCTGCATATCTTTTGCAAGTCTACACTGAGCTTTTCAAATGTAACTCAGCTGGTCAAAATCCACAACAAGGAACAACAAAATTGCAAATCAGCTATTTCAGCTTTTACAGACCAGCTGGAATATTCTGTGTTAAATTACGATTGGGTTTGGCTTACCACATGTTGGATAACAGCTTTCATTTGCATCACTAGCATTATAAAATTCATGTAAACCTTGTTAGCAGCGTAGGCCGCAGGAAATCACCCAAACTTTTATAAGGGGATTTTTCTCACATTTCTTTACATGATACAAAACTAAGAAAAGACGGTGGAGTTCTGGGAATGAGCCTCACTTATACATACTCATACATTTATCTACTTCAGTGTTTTTCAACCACTGTGCCGCGGCACACTAGTGTGTCGTGAGAGATCGTCAGGTGTGCCGTGGGAAATTATCCAATTACCGGTGGCCATTGTCGAGTGTCTGCGCTGTAGTGACTGGCAGAGTAATGTAATACTCCTCCATGTCAGAAAGTGGCAGTAGGGAGCTTAATTGCCTTAATTATTCTTAGAGACAAGAGAATTAGTGATGTACGGAGCCCCTAAAGGG
>JBCNYH010000017.1:8522406-8535714 GCA_039654325.1 Tandanus tandanus | reverse complement strand
CAGGTTTCACACTGACTGAGTTTAATCTATATTGTGATTACACAAACTGTATTAAGCTACAGAGTGTCGTTTTGTAATATGTTTGGTTTGTGGTGTGCCGCAAGATTTGTTCAATGTAAAAAATGTGCTGTGGCTCAAAAAAGGTTGAAAAACACTGATCTACTTCATGTCAACAGCAATCACCAGGACTACTAGACTGCACCAGCGTTGGATTGTATTAAATATCACAACTGCATAATTATATACTTCATAAAGCTTTTATCACTTGGTCTATAACTGCTGAAGCCATCTTCTCTTACTGTGGGAAAATACCACAAAAGTAGAGCGAATTTAATAAACAAGTGAAGATCATATGACCTAATCCTTGTCATTCCAATTATAAAGAAAAGGGTATAACAGAGACACCCTGACAAAAAAAAAACAGTTTCTTTCACAGAGGGGAAATCACATGATGGAATGATGTGACCTAAGAACATCTAAAACAACTGATGAATCCTTGGCTAAAGCCCCAGAGCAGCTCAGCACCAGTGAGGCATTCAGATGAAGGCCACAACATGCCCCGGTATGCTGTGGATCTCCTAATGAACTCCAGAGCCCAATAATACAGAACTACTCATTTATGGCTCATAACTGAGCCCAGGACTGGGGTTTTATAGGCTACAACCCCTCTGGAGGCTTACTGGGACCAGGCCTGAAGCCTCTGCCTGGTCCTCAGGTGCAGCTGGAACAGATGGAACTCAACACTGTGTCTGAGCTATTGGTAAGAGAATTTGTGCAGCAGGACCAACAATGTCCCAGTGGGATCACAGGGCCTCGTTTTTCACCCAATTTCCTACCTGCTTAAGCGGTTAACAGCTTACTGTATGCTTGTCAGTTCCTATTACACACTAGATTAACAACATCAGACTGCACACACACACACAGTAAACATACACTCATTGAATATTAGTGTAGCACATTTCAGTAACTAGAACTCACTTTGAAAACAAACATCTCTCCACGGAGCACAGTGACCGTATCAAAGTTGCCTTCACAGATGTTGGGGCCATACTGATCTGGGCGGTCTGTGGTTCGAGGGCGGTCTGGACGACGTGGTGGGGCTCCTGGTGGGTTCTTGGGCTGGTTAGGTCGGCGAGGGGTCACAGTGGGAAGAGCCTGAGTTGGGGAACTGTTAGGAGGTCCTACAAGAAAACAATAAGGAGATGCAACAAACCTGAAACAATAATGTAGCGTGTCTCACTGTGTTTGGGCATCTAATGTTAAATGGATAGGAGTATCAGCATTCTAACTCTAGCTCTGTGTTTGTATGGGAAGCAGCCCTCGAGCTGTGGTGACACAGTGGGTATGAGGCATGCTGTGGAAACAACTTTTCTGCGTAGAAATAACACTAATGCAGAAAATGTCAATGACTCACTAGATGTCTGTGCTTCAAATTCAAGACATCCAAACAAAAATCTACCCTCCAAAAAATTATATTTTTAACTTTACACTTAACATTAACATGACAAAGATAAAACAACAAAACCTACCATCCATTAAGAGGCAATGATGAGGAAAAAAAATCAACAGTGGTGCGTTTATTGTCACAGTTCTGGACTTCCTCAAACATTCTTCAAAGTTTATTTGTATGATTAATGTTGTAGCTAGGTTCTAGCTTCTAGCTTCCAAAAAGAGGTACAACTTTACACATTCACAAGTTCCCCCATAAGAACGAGTCCGCACCATTACTAGATCGTCCCTTGTGACCGATTATGACTAAGGTATCAAATCTATTTAATTGATGCTGCCACATTTGTTCACTCTCATATGTGACAACCTTCCAGCACCTCCAGACAACCTTCAAGATAAAGGGCAGTGGTGGCTCAGCGGTTAAGGCTTTGGCTTACTGGACAGAAGGTTGGGGGTGCAAGCCACAGTACCACCAATTTACCTTTGCTGGGCCCTTAACCCTCGACTGCTCAATTGTTGTATAAATGAGAGTAAAACCTAAGTCGCTCTGGATAAGGTCGTCTACCAAATGTCTTGACTGGTAATGTTGGACCCTAGAGGCCCATGTTGTGATCGGTTGTGTAAATGGTACTTTTCTGCTCCCTTCTCTTCTACCTTTTCGTTGGATTGCGATAACATTCCTTTTCAAGTTTTTGCCATGTTTCCCATGTTTCAATGTCACAGTCTACTCTCTTAAAATTTCTGTTATGATATCTTTGTACCTTTGTTGAATTTACAGTATAGGAGTATCTACGTTAACCTTTCCTCTTCCATCCTCACCACATGACCTGTCCATCTGAGCTGCACCTTGGAGATAATTGCTTCTACGCTGTCTAGTTTCAAAGTTTCCCTCCTTCCTATCCACTTTATCAAACTTATAAGGGCTTGTTAATAAGCTCATGAGCCAGATGAAATCTCTTTGGAGCAACATGGCACTTCGGATAGTTAGTGGGTCTAGCTTTCTAAAGAAGTATTACTTGGAACATTTTTAACTTCCTGACAGAATGGCAAACCAAAGAATCCAGTTCTAGAGGGTCACTGCTATGTTGAGACTCACACTTTCTTTCCTCCCAACCCACAAGGTCCAACTTATAAAGGTCTATTTAACTGCCATCCAGAGCTTCATAAGGTTTGGTGAGGCAGTGGGCCTTGAGAAATTGAGTTGATAATCCCTGCCGTAGATAACCAGATGGAACTAGATAGATCTATCTAGATTACCATAGATCTGCTGGATCCCTCTGAGATCATCCTCTGGGAGCTGGAAGTTCTCGGTGTCCATCCACTGGTAAAAAGGGGCCATAATAGCCAAAGGATTATTGGAGTGCTCCAGACCAAGCGCATGACCCAGCTCATGAACTGCTACCAGAAACAGATCATTTCCTGCAAATGAAAGCGCAAATGGAGAAAAAGAAAAAGATGTGTAAAGACATTTATGTGTGTTGACAGAATAAACTGCAGTCTTAAAGAGATTATTTATTGAGATGATACAAGAATTAACATATACTCTTCATGGATGCACTCAACTAGCAATATTCTTTACTCAGTGCTGTTATTAGGTTAGTATTAGGTTATTAGGTTTGAGAGGCATGATTAGATTTCAAGCCCACCATGATCACTGCATTGCCAGTTTATGTTACTCAATAAAGAGGCAGGGTAAAGCTTGCTCCCTCTATGGTGGAGGTTGCATAAATAAAATAAATAATGACTGAGTGCCTTTAACCAAAAGAGGAACATTTCTGTCTGGGTTAGAGCCTAGTGCTTGCCTTTTATTTACAGATTGGTGTTAAAAACAGGGAGGCACTCAAACTGCTCTCTGTTTGAGACCTTGGTTGTCTTCCTGACCTCGAGGTCAATCGGCACGTTGCTGGAGTGAAGTGAAGAAAGAGGAGTAATGGATTGGAACGGAGCATCCTGGGTTCCTATTCAAGCATGTCAGCATTTGTGTGTGGGGGTGTGGTGTAGTGTGTAGGTTTGTGTATGGGCTGCATATAGCTTTGATGCAGGACATTTGTAATACACAGCTGGCGAAGAGTGTAATGATTTAAAGAAATCCATAAAGGCAGGGCCCTCTCTGAATGCTCTGAATCATATTCCGTCCCCATTTTGCAGCTGTCAGGTTGATTTGTGAATCAAATTCTGAGCAAATGGATTTCTGTGATTCCTCGGGTGTCATATCAGGACAAAAAAAAAATCTGTGAGTCATTACTTCCTCAAGGCTCATCAGTGTGATCTGAGTGTTAAGCATCTTTATAGGGAATTATGAGGTCACTGAAGAGCTGCTTGTTCAGGGTTTTTCAGGGATACTATGATATTAGAGCTAATGGCTTTCGACAGATAGGAGGAGCACTAAATGGTCGTTCTAATGGCCTCAGGCTACTAAATCAATGATGTCTTTGATGAGCCGAGGCTCAGGCGGGCACGGATGTGTGTCCGCCACTTGCCACTGAAAGCGGGTCTTGTCTGAGGAACAGGAATGATGATGCATGGCCAAGACATTACAGTGCATAGCTGTGACAGTGACAGATACAACTGGCCACAAAGGAAACCCTGTGGGCTCTAAAGCCAATAGAAACGGACTGCTTTAATCACAGTGTTAAATACACACCCCTTTTGAAGCTGTGTCCAAGTTTGTCTATAGTGTGGTGCTACACCATGAATGACAATTATGTTGAGCCTATTCAAATTCTTGCTGATAATATCTTACTTGCTGGCAGGACGATAGCACCTCTAATTAGTTCAGCTCTATTCTGTACTTCTGACACGTTGGGTATGAAAAGTATTGAGTAAAGCCCACACTGAAGTGCTTTTCACAGGAAAAGAGTTGTCTGTCGGCTTTTATCTTCACCATGTGAATCAGAACGAAGAAGGAAAAAGACAGAGCAGTCTTTGTGATGTAATCCTGATGATCACGTCAGACTCAAAACCTTTGGAGGAAAATCAAGTTTTGCCTATTCAACAGGATGGCGGAACTAAATCGTCCTTTCATTGTTCCTTCCCTGAAGTAAATGCTTCTGTCTAAAACAGTTTTCAGTGAACACTACACACACACACACGGGAGATTTTGCAATAATTCTCAACACTCTGATCTGTTAAACAATAACAGTTTTCCAGCATGGACTTATGGAAATCTGGTCTGAGCTATGCACTTGATAAAATAACTGGCTAATGAGTACACAAGTCATCAGACTTCAGGACTAAGAAAAAGAGAAAACTTAACTTATAAAATCTGACCTTTCTCTCACTCGCAGCATGTGGGAGCTGGCAGTGGGAACTGCTCTGATGTCACTAGGCTATTTTCTAATTTCATAGCCATCATCATAGTAAAGAGCAAATACACAATAAAAAAACTAAACAAATTCACATGGGTTAAATAATGAGGGGGAAATGTGTTTGCGTTTATCAGAAAGTGGGGCACAGTGATCATTCTGCACATTGCTGTAATGGACTGGGTCACAATACAGATGGTAATTGTAGGGATTTTGAAAGGTCACTGGCATATTGTAAAAAAAAAAAAAAAGTACATTATGTTGTGGAGGCTTTTGAGATGGTTTATAGGGACAGTTTCTGAATTTGCTTGCACTAACTCACCTTGCAAGTTCTCATTTCCAATCGTCCATGGCTCATCTGAGTCAAAGTGTGTGTCACCACCCATCCCTGGACCAGGGAAGTAGGCATGTGCCAAGAAGCCACCCTCTCCATCAAATGGTGAGCTGTCACCATGGAAACCAGAGGCGAAGAAGATCATGATGTCAGGTTCCTTTCGCCGGCCGTACTTGACCTCCAAATAGGGAATTTCTTCAAAAGTCAGAGGTGTTACCTTCCCCCACACTTTGAAGGCCATACGGATGGCTTCATATGAGTTATACTCCCCAATCTTAGGAGTATAGTTCTGTATACTGTGAGAAAAAACACATAAAATGTTAGAAGGTAAACCCCGGCCTGAAATTTTTTTCGAAGTATAGGGTTTCTCTGGATATGTACCTAAAGGTCAAACGGGTTTTGTCCCACTTGTGGCCAGTGAGAGCATAGCGTTTCCTGCGAACATTAGTCTTGATTTGACCCCCAAACTTGTCTGGCACCCCACAGCGGGGCCTCTGCATGGCTCTGAAAGAAGAGGAATGGAAAAGGTCAATGAGGTCATTTCCATATCGAATAGAGTCTTAAGATAAAAGGGATTGTGAATGGTTTGGAGCTGTCTAAAGCAATTAAATTTTAAAGCCTTTTTAATAGATAAACACTGGTAGAGGGTTCGTCATGGATCTTTTAAGATGTTCTCAAATAGATAAGACAAAAAACGGCTGGAGTTCTTCTTGAAAAGACATTCAAAGTGACTGGACTTCATCAGCTGATCTGTTGTTGTCTTCATGCTGTAATGTTGAAGTAGTGAAGCTCTTCATCCAAGTTGTGTTACTTTATATATTAAATACTATTTCATAGTTCTGTCAATCTGCTATGCTAAACTGACTCTAGATAAAAGTCCCAGAGCCACGCAGTAATGCTCTAATGAATACTTTAGTACACAGTCATATCTGATGAGCAGTAAAATTTTGGGAACCACGAGACATGTAATTACAAAAAATGGACCTTATGCATCAAAACCAACAGCAAAGTTATTAATATAATAAATGACATAAAAGACTTACGCTATTGTTGCTTGGTCCATCTCTCCTGTGACTTCCAGGCCATAGAATCTCTGCATGTCACTGATTGCATTGGACAGGATTTGAGCCGATCGCATAGTGGACATCTGCCTACTTGCCTGAGGGAGGTATCCATACATCTGGAGCCAGGACTAACAGAAGTAAACCAGAGAGAAATTTAATACCACATCGATCGTTCAAATTGAGTGTCATAGCCTTCTATAGGTTGGACAAGCAGTATTAGATTGTGTGTGAGAGGACCGTATTACAGATTCAAAGTGTGCTACACCTGTTATGCTGAGATATTTGATACAGCTCCAGATTGAATGATAAAGTAATGGCAGAAGTGACTAGAGATTACGTGAAAGGCACCGCCAGCTGGGTTGGTCATATTACAGGCCCCAAGTGAACCCTGAAGTGGGGTTTTCCATACAGCTTTACCAAAATTAAACACAATACAAAAAGACCTCTGTACAATATATGGTTATTGATCGATGGGATTATCCAGCTGAACAGTTCATAGTTATTGCGCAAGCTAACTCATAGGATAGCCAATACAACTACAGACAGTCCATTACTGGAGAGTAATTTTTGGATCACTGAGATTGGACAGTTCACATGGTTCATGGTCAAATATAGCCAAATGAATACGTGGGAGGTTTGGGTTCCCAGTGGCAAAAGAGTCTTGTGATCATAGTGCAAGGAAATGATGGTGGAATTAAAGTTTTGATTTGGCTCTGTAGTGCAATGTAGGTGGTTTGACCTAATTAGACAATTAGTGAAATTACATAATTAAGGTCCCACGTCATTATTCCTGCTCTGTGGTTATAGTAATTAGGCCTTCCGGTCCAGCCCTGCCTCCATACTGCAGTGTCTGGATACACCAGAACAACCAACAACTGTACAAACAACTGACAACTACTTATAAAGTTTATGTTACATAATGTTCATTACTTCCACTTAAGCAGTGTTCTTCAGCCACCCAGCATTCTATATATACACATCAGACAATAAATCAGGATGAATTTACAACCACAAAGACATATTTTTCAAACTAAGGGGAAAATACATGAAAAGGTATTTCTTTGTCTATTGAGTCACTGGACTATTCCTTCAAACCGTTTTGAAAGGCTCTCTTGGTCATGAATTATTTTTCATTTCCATTTGTTTGATATTTTTTTGTTCCAGAAAACAAAATGTCCAAAATATATGTTCAGCATATTTTTCTTTTAACATATTCTCAAAACAAGAAATTACCAAATACCAACTGAACTGTCTCACTGGTGATGGACTCGGAACCAACCCACCACCAAAATGCTGTCTAAATCCAGAGGGGCTATCAGGGCAGTAACAAATGTACATTGCTTCAAAATCAGTGATTTTTATGGCCTCGGCATGAGCTGGCCTTAATTATCACAAGGTTAATAGCGATGTGCCACTGGACTCAGGGGGTTTTTAGGGTCACCACCTTTATAATGACCCCTCTTTTCCTGTGCTGGGACCAGGGTTCTGCATGGTTATCTAGCCTGAACTTGCCTTACTTCACGCTGGCTCCAGAAGAGGCAGGCCTTTGTCCCGCCTGTGTGTTGTAGACAGCTGAATAGATGGCACTGTTTCTGGGTACAGCCAGCAGGGAAACCCCCCCATAGCTGCCATCTAGAGTGTGGAGTCGTCTTGTCCTCTCCTTCTTCCCCACAAAAAGTCCAACATAGAGCAGGACAGACTGGCTGCCTGTCTGTTAAACTGTTTAGATTTCCAATGCTTTCCATTCAGATGGTTTACTCTGATTTAACTCACATTACTCAATTGTATTCAAAGTGTTTACTTATTTACCTCATTAGATTTACTGCGTAAAGCAAAATACACATTGAACTTAAATCCTGTTATTAAACTCATAAATCAGGTCAACTTAATTAAGCCAGGTGTATGCTTTGCAATTTCAGCAGCAGCTTAAGATAATTTCTTGTCACCTGGTTTAAAATGATCTCAGGAAAGTCTTTCATCGTTCTGTAATTGACTGGAAGGTAACATGATCTGCATGTTAGATTATATGAAAAAGGTCCTTTAATGAGAGATTTTCAATTAAAGATAACTATTAATTGAAGCTGATGTTATAAATAAACACAATCTTTCTCAGTGAACAGTGTGAAACAGCACACTGTTTTAGGATCACCAGCCATAACTCACAACATTTTGAATGCTTTTAATGTCCAATATTTTTTTGGTCAAATATCATACAGGATAAACCACTGGTCACTAACCATGTTCCTAGAGATGTACCTTTCTGCAGGGTTTATCTCCAACGCTAGCGCTAATGGTCCAGCGCTAACGGCTGATTTCTAACTCGACCAAAATGACAATACTGACCTTAGGGAAAACGCTATTTAGTCCATTTAAAATGAAAAAATTTGATTTTCTATTTTTTTTAAACCAAAAAATATATAAAATTTTCAAGACTTTCAAGGCTCTCTATAAATCCCGCACTCACAAAAATATTATTAACTGTACCGATTCATGTAATTGCAGGTACATCTTGAGTACAGAGACATGACTATAATGTATCTTTAAATTATTTAGGGTACATTATAACATTTTGGTGTATGCATCTTTCCCTGGAAAGTACCACCCCAGTAACATGGAAGGGTACAGTTTATTATTCTTTTTTTCTCAGAGTGTGTAGTATAAATAGCTACACAGTTGAGTAACTATTCAGAACAGCAGGAGCAGCCCTTGTCCCTTCCCGTTGTGCTTTCTCTGTGATTTGGGGTTGGGAATGGGGAAAATGATGAATAGCCACGCTGTGTGGGACACACCTTGCTCCATGGATAAGTTCTGTGTTCCTCTGAGTGTTAAATGGCCCTGAGGGTGTGGGGCTCCTGCCGGCTCAGTGGGAAGCCAATGATACTAAGTCCAAGACCCATGCTGGCTTATAAAAGAGCACTAATTCCCAGGTTTTATTCAGCACACATCACTGTCTGACTCTTCCAAGAGCCCTGGGAATTATTTCTGATATGTATTTATTGTATGGCAGTGTAATAAAGGCAGCACTCCAGCTCCGAACAGAAGATGTATAAAGGCCCGCTTTTAAAAATGAGAAAGCATTTCAGTGCTACCATAGGATCCTGTGCTGTGCATACAAAGCAAGTGTTAGCCAAGAGCCAGCGAGACGGTTACTCCTTCAAAAGGACCTTAAGAGTCACTTGCATTACTGGGTCCTTCAAGAACAGGGTGCTGTAAAACTACTTTAAATCAGTGTGTGTATGTGTGTGTGTGTGTGTGTGTGTGTGTGTGTGTGTGTGTGTGTGTGTGTGTGTGTGTGTGTGTGTGTGTGTGTCCCCGGCACAATGTCAGCCAAGACTCTAACGACTGGAAAGCGCTTTTATTCCTGAGGCTTGGGTGCACGCCATCTTTCTGGTCATTAAGTGAGAGGGGGAGGGAGTGGGAGCAATCAGGATCAAGTGAAAAAGCAAGTGGAAGATGGAAAAACAGTACAAGAAAAATAGACACAAAAGGAGCATGAAGGAAGAAAGACAGTTGAAAAAAGAAAAATCACACTTTGTTACTGTGGCGGCAAAATTTATACAGAGCCAAAAACCAACATTGATTAACACGACTATCACAAATAATATTACTAACACAGCAAGCTCTGGGAATGTTCGAATGTGAGATTGAAGGATGTCTCATCCCACATATCCTCAAAAATTTACGCAGATTTAAAGCTGCTCTTCAATTTAAATACAACAGAGTCTTTGCCACGAGGTTAAAGGATAAGCTGAGCCAATAAGGATTTACTGATTATTGTATCAGTATTATCATATTTTTATCATTCCGATCAACTGGTGCAAGTCATACACATGAAATCAGGACGCAGTCTACCTTAAAGCATGCCATCATAATTGCATGTGATTTGGCAATAAATGCTTGCAGAGTCAAGTGTCACCAAAAAAAGACATGTTCCCATTTGAGTCTGGTTTCTTTCTAGGATTCTTTTTCATGTCCTCTCAAAGGGGTTTTCTTTACCAGTGTCACCCCTGGTTTGGTGGTCATTGAGGACCTAGCAAATCGACAGCGACTTTGTGACACAAAGTTATTAGTCATAATGTTGTTAAAGAGCTATACAAATAAAATTGAATACATGTGAGCATCACTCTGAACACCCTAATACTTGTCATATATTCATGTTGGTTGTAGTAGTGTAGTTTTCAAAGAATCAGTGCAAGAATCAACTCATGATTAATATGATACGTATCATTTTTTCCCCCCTTTCATTCAGTACCCAGATCAACATTCAGTACCCAGATCAAATTTGTGCAAGTGTAGGGAGAATATGCAAACTCCACACAGAAATGCTGTTGCTGGGCACTGGACTCAAACCCAGAATATTCTTGCTGTATGGTGGAAATGCTAACCACTACACCACCGTGCCACCCGATTCATATGACATGCTTCATAAACGTTTTTTGTAAATGATTATTTCTTTGATGGTGGCACGGTGGCAAGCAATTCCCGAGTGTTTCTGTATGGAGTTTGTCTCCCCGTACTTGAGTGGGTTTTCTCCGGGTACTCTGGTTTCATCCCACAGTCCAACGACATGCACATTAGGCTAATTGGCTGTGTCAAATTTGTCCTAGGTGTGGATGTGAGTGTGAATGGTTAGTGTGTGTTGCCCTGCGATGGACAGCTGAGCTGTTCAGGGTGTACCGCGCCTTCTTCGAGTGTCGGCTGTGATAGGCTCCTGCCTCCCCATGACCCAAATAAGATTAAGTGAATCAGCAAATGTGCGAATGAGTGAGATGATTTCTTTGATTCAATTAATCTTTGGTAACAAGGGTCTCTGGGATGAACGAGTGAGAACGGCATGGCAAGGGTTAACAGCAGAACTGGACAGAGACTGCCCTTCAGGAAGTGATACAGTCGGCTCCCTGTGTACGACAAACCTCATAAACCCTCCCACCCGCCTACATCTCTCTGCTCCCTCTTTCTTTTCGCATCTCTCTCAGATACAGTCGACCAAAGACAAAACATGCCATTGTTGCGCCTCAGCTGCCTGGGAGCCCTGAAGCCCAGATCATCCGTCTCTGTTTCTGTTTGCAGAGTCGAAAAACAGCTGTTGCATTCACTAATCACCATGCAGCAGAAATCAGGCAGCCTAAAGCAGACTTCCAGCCTCCTTTCCATTTCTAACACTAAATTAGGCCAAGGAAGTGACTTTATCTTATATTAGCAAGGATGTTGCTTAAGAGAGTATATAAATTAAAACTGTAATGCTTAAAAGTATATCCTGTGTTAGTAACTGCTTACTGTTATTGTAATGATGTCCCGATCTTATTGAGAGATATGGACTGCACAGCTGAGACATAAGCCTAAGCCCTATCTTTAGATGCAACCTTTCTTACAATAGCCACATGGCCCAAGAATTCAGAAATGCTCCAGGAGCCAAGAAAGAGGAGATGTCTTCACTTAAATCCAACATGTATTTAAACTAGTTCTTTTCCTCCCACAGTCGTTGCTTCGTCTGAACCACAGCTTTGTGCAAGCCAGACAAGGTGGGAAGACTCGTCCTGCTGGGGTTGTCAGCACATCCTGAAAGCTTGACCTGTGTGGCATTGTCAGGAGACTTATTCAGGACACTGTTTGTTTAGTAAGCAGAGCCAAATGGACACCTTATGTAAACAGGCACATCTTTAAGACACTTTTAAGACCCTCTAGAGCAATCCTGCACTTCGTGTGTCACAGAAGTCTCAAGCTGGATTAGCATTTCTACACTGCTCACACACACTCCATTATAGAATTAGCACTGTCACATGCATGGGCTTGTCGGGTTCAATATAAAAAAGTGCACTCCTTCCAAATCAGCGTTGGATGTTTCTTGTCCTGATTGCACCCTTAAGCATTTTTATGTTCAAGCTCATATGCACAGTGGCTGAATTAGGGATGAGGATTCTCCTTTAAGCAAAATCTTTTAGACATTTACACATAATTAGGATACAATTCACAGGAATGGCTCGATCTGATTGGTCTGCCATCTTGGGATGAATAAATATACTCCCGAGTGGATAATGCTTGAAGCAAACCAATGGACACTCACAGTTTTTCAGGGTTACTTGGAGCAGGCTGCCTCATCACTGTCATGCTATAAGATAGAAAAATAACCCATAAAAATCTACCTCTGTAATGTTTAAATATTAAAAAAATAAACTATTAAAAATTACCTTTAGTCTGCTTTTTATGCTCCCATGTAGTATACAATTGTAGTAAAACAATTATGCGCCTTAGGCTCCTTCTGTCACAGTGACATTCACCCCACCTTTTGTAAATAATTGTTAATTAATCATTAATATATATGCTCAATTGAAGGTGGCATAGTGGTTAGCACGTCCGCCTCACAGCAAAATAGCCTGGGTTCAATATTCGGTGTGAAGTTTGCATGTTCTCCCTGTGCTTTGCGTGGGTTTCCTCCAGTTACTCTGGTTTCTTCCCACAGTCCAAAAACATGCATAATAGGCCAATTGGCTGTTTGAAATCATCCCTAGGTGTGAGTGTGAGTGTGAAAGGTTATATGTGTGTTGGCCCTGCAATGGCCTGGTGAGCACTGATCTAAAAATAACTGGATTAAGCAGTCGGCTTATCAGGCCGCTCAGAAGTAAAGCCAGCCGGCCGCCATATTACTAGTTCCAAAACATTAAGCTGTGTGTATACAATATTGCTTACAACCATGTTATATATACTAAGAAAAGTGGTCAAGATTGATCTTTTCATAAATACCTGATAATTGAATTATGTAATATTTTACTGTTGTGCTTTATATGAGAAATTTTAAGCTGTAAGAAGTAATATATATATACATACATAGTGAGGGACAAAATGTCACATATAAAGCACTGTATTAAAAGCTTTAGATACTGAGAATATCTTGCAAAACCATTCTTAACCACAACACGTCTAACATAGTTTAAGAATATATTACCAAAGAAAAATCTAATATAGCTTAAGCCTATATAAATAAAAAATAATAAAACCAGTTTATGTTAAATATATATCAATTTATTTAGTGCACTGAATTTTAATTTTGGAAAACAAAGTACAAAGAATGGTTACTGTACATATTGACCAAATAATTACTTTATTTAGTTTTTAAGATAATATAGAATATTCACAAATATAACAAATACAAATATAT
>JBCNYH010000017.1:8496845-8508756 GCA_039654325.1 Tandanus tandanus | reverse complement strand
TATATATATATTTATTTATATAAAGAATTTCAAGAATTTGAACACAAGTCATCAAGTCATGGGTTTAGCAAGGGTGTGTCTGTGTGGAGTTTGCATGTTCTCCCTGCGCTTGTGTGGGTTTCCTCCCAGTACTCCAGTTCCCTCCCACAGTTGAAAGACATGCACATTAGGCTAATTGGCTGAACCAAATTGTCACTAGGTATGAGCGTGAGTGTGAATGGTTGTGTGTGTTGGGCCTGTGATGGCCAAATGAGCTGTTCAAGGTGCACCCTACCTTTTTTGCCCAGAGATAGGCTCCAGCCGCCATGCAAACCTTAGTAGGATTAAGCAGTTCAGAAAATGAATGAATGAATTTCAAATGAGTAGGTGTGTCCATACAATTGACTGGTACAGTATACAGGGGTGTTTCTAGGGGTTCTTTGGACCACAACCAAGAAGGAATCTGGGGAACCAGTCTCTTCTTACCACCCAGCCAACGTACAGGAATGAATGCATAAAGACTTCATTTCAAACATGTGAAAATAATACAATAAATTCAAAAACAAAAGCAAAAAAATATAAATTAAATTGACATGTCCGATTCTATTCAAGTCTATTCACAAGCCAAACCTTTTACCACATTAACAGCCCTAACAGTATGGAAAGGAGATTTAATTCAAAAGGGTTCTAACAAAATTACGGTTGCTGTAGACTAATATAATATAATAATAAATCTCAGGGCCCCTGTCCAGCTTGGAGCCCCTGGCAGTTGCCTCCTTTGCCTCTTCTGTTACTTTGTGTTTTGCATTAAGATGGAAAAAATCTACTCAGGAAAGTTTTCTAAACCAGTAACTGTACATTATTATCAATACATTTTAAACACCAAATGACATGTATTTCACTGTATCAGCTGTGTTTCTGACATTACTGCAGAGGACGTATCTCATAGTTTGTTCAATGATGCCTCCGGCAACTTACTTCTGAAAATATGTTTATAAGGAACATCGCTGAATACCACAGAAGAGTAATCAAATGTGTCTTTAGGTCCAAGACACATTTGAATAAACCACAGTGCTACAAAATGAAATACTGTAGCTCAGATGACAGATATACAATACACATATCGATATCTGATGGTATTTGTGTATGCAAATAAATGAATGGCTTTAAAACAGGTAGAAGTCTAGCAATAGGAACAAGATACTAGTATCTATCCATATGAGCTGTTTGGTGTTAATAATTTTTTTTAAGAAGCAATCCTGGTTTTCGAAGGACCATCTTAATAAATTGGTATGAGGCTGATTGTTTTATTTTTGGAGAATGGCAAAATTCAGCATTATTTATAATATGAGTTATGAATTATTCCTTGGATGGATTGTTCTATTTTCACAGAAACAGAGAAGAGTTTGTTACAACACAGATTATCTTGCGTTGAATTTTTTAAATATGTATGTGATTGTTTGACCTATTTATACTTTTGTTATTGTTCTTATTTTTATTTTATATTAGCTCTACCTAGGCTGTGATTTAAATGTATGTCTTGCCTTTTACACACTGTTATGTGTCTTCTCTAGTAATCATTTTATTTTATCTGTGTGTCAGGGAGCTACTGATATGAAACTCCTCTACGTTATGGCTCTGCTGATCTTTGGAGCCAGTGTTGCTTATTCTTTTTACTGTAACACAAATTATACAAAGGGTACAGTCATTTAATTTTATCCTAAATAGACTTAATAAAGATGTTGTTGTTGTTTTTTGTGTGTGTGTGTGTGTGTTTTTTAGTTTGTTTGTTTGTTTGTTTTTTTACATCAAATTGTTAAACACACAACTAAAACATAATGATAATATAGGATATATTCTCATTATAATAGGAGAACATAGGGGGGGAAATATTTTATATGTTTTTTAAATAATTAGTTTGTTAGTTTACTTACTTACTTTTTTTTCTTTGTCTATTTCCTTATTTCTGTCTATCATACAGTGTTGACTTTATTTCTTTTGTTTACGCAGAAAATAGATATGTTCTCTACAACAGCACAGAACTGGAAATTGCTGAGAACTTTAGTGGAATATTCTGCAACTGGGGAGGTGTCGAGTGTTACACTGAGTGCACCTTTTTCAATCTTACAACAAACATTACCGATGCAAACAACAACAAAACACTGGTGGCAAATAATTCAATCACAGATGTGATGAAAAAAATTTTCAGTATGGGTAAGCAAACAATTATTATTTTCCTGCATAAGTTTCAGTTTCTTTTTTTTAACACTTCACGTATTTTAATAACTTAATAAAGATCACTGTTGTTGTTGTTGATGATGTTGTTGATTTTGCTTGGATCTTTAGATGGGAAACAAATCAACTGTGATGTCATAAAGTGTGTACAAGAAGAAATAAGTAAACTGATAGAGGACTCATCCAAGTCTGATGTCTTAAAAGAGATTAAAAAATCAGTAAGGATTAAAAAAGCGTGTTCTGAATTGTTTGCTTCAAGTACGACAATTAAAAAAGCTTACACCAGGTACGAAAAAATATGAATAATCTACTTAAAAGAAAGTGTGTCTGTAGATTTCAGCTGAAAGGTATGTCGATGTCTGTGCAACAGGGCAGAGAAAACATATATTGATGCTCTCGTCAGCTTACCATTTAATGAAAGGACCAAAATCTATGACCTAGAGGAATTTAGCCTGGCTGTAGTTAAGATGAATATGAGCCCTACAGATCTTGGGCTTGTACAGCTCTCTGCTCCAAAGGTAATGATTACCACATATGTATAGCTGAGTGATAACTGGGGTAAAATATTTAATGCTGTGCTTCCTAGCATTGTAGGAATAGTTATAATGAAAACACTGAATGATTTAAACCATTAAGATTATGAACATTTTTCATTTCAGAGTGATTAGATGAATCTGATTCATATCTGATTTTACTGACTGATAGGTGCCGAATGATGATCTGCCTTTGGATATTTTCATTCCTACTGAACCTTTTGTAAATGTCTCGGACGAGCAGCAAAAAGTGGGTGTAGTAAACTATCCCTCTGCTGATCAGTTTATTGTAAGTCTTTCATAAACCATTATAAATCTCTTTAAATTACATGTATTTCTGTTAAAAGCTTGAGTTTATTTGCCCCTCAAGCAAAACATATACATTTATATCACTTTTCTGTATTTATTCTTAGACCGACAAAAACATTGTGCTGAAGTCCAAAGTCATCCGTGTTGAAGCTGCCAACTGTGAGCTGAAGGACTTGCCCACTAGACTTGTTATCAATTTCTCAGTAAACAATAATGAAATGATAACCGTAAGTAATCATCTGGTAATATCTTTTCATTCGTTGTTTTGGCATTCTTAACGTTTTTGTCCAGTCATGAAAAAAAAATGTGATTGGCATAATAAAATGTATATACGCATGGTTTTCAGACTCTTTGCATGTTGCATTTCAAATCTACATACTGCCTGTTTTTACACAATTAAATTATAATTCAGATGTGATTTTTACACACACACTGGGGGGTGATGGGGGGTGGACCTTGGCTCAGCACTGTCAACTGTCAACACAGCAGCAAGAAAGTTTGACTCTCGGCCAATGATCTTTCTATATGGAGTTTTTATGTTTTCTCCTGCCTGTGTGGGTTTTCCCATGGTGCATCGGTTTCCTCCAACAGTCCACATTTACGCTAGGTGGGAACTTGAGTGTGATTGGTTGGTTGTGTGTGTATTAGCCCTCTAATAGACTAACAGCTGGCCAGGGTGTAATCCTGCCTCTATCCTGAATTTAGCTAGGATTGGTTCAAGATTACTCGTGATCTTGGTGGATAGATAATGGCATATGGTTTCATTTCTCAGATCAGATGTTGTCACATCTAGAACTCATACGTGAAGACTCAAGACATCACAAGTTAAGTTGTACTTACACATGTTGTTATTCTCACAGAACAAAACTACCCTGGCATGTCGGTTCTATAATGTGGATGCTTCGCAAGGTATGTAGGACTTTTTAACTAACTTTAAGTACTGGTTTAGTTTGCTGGTGATGGTGCAGTAGTGATGAGATCCAACAATGTTGAGGGTCTAATCTCATAAAGAACTTGTACCAAAAAGTGCTAAAGTTGATCATAATGAAATAAAGAGTGCTCTCTAAGCTCTATAATTTGAATGATAACTTGCATCACTTTAATACATCTGACCAGTAAAATAAGATTCAAGGATTAAAGGTTTTTATCGCCTATTATCTCCATTTGCATGATATACAGAAAAAAAATTATATTTTTCTCTCTTACAAAACACAGTAATAAATATATTATATGTATTAGCATATATAAAAAAGAAGTAAGAATAAAACAGGACAAAAATAAATATACAAAAAATATACTAAAGGATACAAAATATGTATCTAAACCTAAATCTATATACAGCAGGGGCGGTAGTGCAATGAGGTAGCAGCTTATTTGACACTTGTGTTTGACAGTTGTGCATAAGGTAGAGGACATTGCAGTACATTACAGTAAGGTGCAAATGAGCACGAGTGCAAATGGTGCAGTAAGGTGCAATGATTTTAATGTTATGAAGCAGGAAAATGAAAGACCAGCTGACGTAGTGTTGTTGTGAATTGTGACGTGTGTGTTACAGTCCAGGGGCAGAGGGCAGAGGGGGGAGGTAGTGGGCAGAGTTCAGTATCCTGACAGCCTGGTGAAAGAAGCTGTTCAGCGGTCTGGTGGAGCAGGCCCGAAGGCTCCGGTACCTTTTGCCTGAGGGCAGAAGACTGAAGAGAGAGTGTGAGGGGTGGGAGGTGTCACCAGCACTGCTGATGGCTCTGAGGGTTAGGCGGGTGTGGTAAATGTCTGTGAGGGAGGGCAGAAGGGCACCACTGATTTTGCTGGCTGTGTTCACAGTGCATTGCAGACTCTTTCGGTAATGCATATTGCAGCCTCCATACCACACTGAGACACAGCCAGTGATGACGCTCTCAATGGTTCCTCGGTAAAAGGAGCACATGATGGGGTTGGAATTTGTGCTCTCCGCAGTTTGCGGAGGAAGTAGAGATTAAAAATAAGATTACCTAATATACTAGGTGAAATATCTTTTGGGGTTTTAAAGATTTGCACGCTGTGAGAGAGATTACTCCATCTGAAGGGTTATGCTGACTCTTCACGGAGATTCTTAGCCTAGCATTTAGTCAATGTTTCAAAAATGAATGACTACCTAATTACGACAGAAGTTTTAGATAGCCGCATCAACGACTGTGTCTCCATAATAAAGGGCGTAACCATAGTTTAAACATTTGGGATGAGAACTCTCCCCTAGAAAGGAGAAGTGCATTTCGCTCAGTTGTATTATATTAATATATGAAAATTATATTGTGATCGGAATCACAAGGCTGTGCGGTGGACTTTTAAGTTAATTCCAAGTTCCAAGTTTATTTGTATTTTGTTGATTTGTTTCAAAATGAATGTGATATTTCACAATGGAAAGTTTAATATGAATTAAATCACAGATTTGTACAAAGAATTAAATGTCTCCCTACAGCATCTGTCTCTCTCTCACTGTCTCTCTCTCTGCTGCCTGCATTGTGACCAGATATCATTACTGTACCAGACGAACTGACCGGGATGACCATTTTAATTTGATGCTAATATTATTTGCTTTAACCCACCCAAGCCAATATGTTCAAATGTCAGCTGAATTTTAACTATTTAACTGTCAGGCACACACGGGGGGAGATAGATTATCTCTCATATTATTTTATAAGCAACACAATAACAACCAAACTCTCCATCCAAATCCTCCTACTCTCATTCTCCCGTTTTAATTAGGTCTGTGACTGTGCACGTGCAGGAGGGGTGCACTGATTTACACAAACTTAGTTCGCCTCGGAGGCGGAAGCAGATGCCCATATCTTTGCTCTAGCTTTGCTGAGTGAACTGAGTCACTTCAACATGATACATATTTTCACATTAATTAAACAAATTGTGCACTCAAGTTGCCAAGAGCACTATTATTTAGGTATTTAGTTATTTAGGTGTTTACTCCCTAATAAAACACTCTAATGTCTGCCAGCTGGTCCTGCTTTTTCTGCCTTTTAGCTGCTAACGGTACTCCCTCGATGATATGTATCAGACCTCCCTCTAGCCTGGCTGTGACAGTGTCAGTCAGAGCCGATCAGAGCACTGTTTCAAAGAAAGCTGCCGGGGGCCAGGTGCAACCAAGTGTGCAACTGAGAGAGGGGTGGTCACACACGTTTCATTTCCTTAACAAACGGATACAGGAAAATAAATCGTAGGAGACGGATGTCAGGCTCATAAAAGTGGTTCAAATGTCACATATTAATGTATATTATTGGGGGGGACAGATTTGTATTTTCCCAATATTGAAGGGACGTGTCCCCCCAAAGAATACGTGGTTACGCCCATGTCCATAATTACTGTAGTATTACATGTAAAAGTTTTGATTTATACTCATTCATTTGGACCAGAGATGAAAATATAATAATAATAATATTATTATGACAAAAGTTTAGAAGTATATTTTAAAAGAAAGTTTTGCAATACCTAGACCAAAACTCAATTTTGGGAGGAGGTAAATAATATTACAGGATGATCTGGGTGACTCGGATCAGCTCAGGCACATCACTAAAACCCATCTGTTTTGATTCATGTCAATCTTATGAAATTTTCTTGGATGTGCAGTGTTTAATTTTAGATAATCTTCTTCTTAAATGTATGTGCAGGAATGTGCCTTTTTGTGGATATTCATATAAAGCTATTCACAAATTTTATTTGGTCCCAAATAGGGCAGGAGTGGGATGATAAGGGGTCATTCACCAACCTGGATAATTTAAACAGCAGCAGAATTGTAAGCTGCTCATATGATCATATGACCCCCTTTGCTGTACTTCTGGTAAGAACTGCATTAGAATCAGAAATTAAGTGAGTAAAAAAAATAGTTTAGCTAATAAATATGTATTAAGAATATACATATTCTCTGATTGCCTGTGTGTCTTATTAGGTTGATCTGACAAAAATTGATCACGTACAGTGGAAAATCCTGTCCTATATTAGTTACATTGGTTGCAGTCTTTCATTGATTTTCTCAGTGATCACCATCCTCCTCTACACGTTCTTAAAGTAAGTAATAACTTTGATGCTATACCAATGACACATTTAAGCTAATCGAATTAAGAAAGTCAAAGTGAAAAATACCTAAAAAAGTAGATAATACATTCTATACAATTCTATGGTGGGTCAATCTGTGAAAATTGTCATGTTAAATTCCACAGTTAACATTAAACATGACACGGAAGTACATACAGTAGCTCTGAAATGTGCTGGAGCCCTAATTCAGGAGGCCCTCATAATTAAATGATTTGTTTTCTTAAAGAAAAAAAAAGAGAATGTGGCTCAGGGGGTGACATGGTGGCTTGTTTGCCTCACAGCAAGAAGTTTCTGAGTTCTTGCAATGGTGTTACTGTATGGTGTTTGCATGTCCTCCCTGGGCTTCCATAGGGTTCTTTTGGGTGCTCTGGTTTCCTCCCAAAGTCCAAAAGCATGCACATTAGGCCTATTAGCAAAATGCCCCTGGGTGTGAGTGTGAATGATTGTGTGTATCTTGGGTTTGTGATGCTCTGGTGAGCTGTTCAGGGTGTACCCTGCCTTCGCCCAAAATAAGCTGAGCTAGGCTCCAGCCTCTCCAAGACTCTAGTAGGATTAAGTGGCTCAGAAAATGAATTAGTGAATGAACAGGGTTCCTCAGAAATGTATACACAGCCAATAAAACACTATGGTCTCTATATCCATATCTAGTGGGTTATTTATGGGACAGTCGTGACTCTGTGCTTAAGGGTTTGGGCTACTGATTAGAAATGGTGTGAGCTCAATCCCAGCCTCAATAAAACCCTTCTGTTGTGTCCTTGAGCAAGACCCTTAACCATCATCATTTTTTGGACAAAAGCATCAGCCAAATGATAAGGTGTCAAATATTTAAAATAAGTACATTTAGGCAGGAGGAAAATATCCTGTTCATATCACAAAATAGTGGCTCATTCATGTACTGGAATCTATTTATCTTCTTCAGGGAATTTGTGGTCTTAGACAAGCATAAACAAAATCAAGTAAGGGATAATGTACACAATCCAGTCATATTCATGAAACAGATGCATTGTGGAGTTGAATTATTCTGGAGGGGTTTATTTCTCCATAATGACCAGATCACTGTACATTGTCCTACTCATGATGTGGCTACTTACTGAAAAGACCAACAATTTGACAGAGAAAATTAATTTGTAAAATGCTTTTATTGTTTTTAAAATAATTTTTTGCCTTCAACTAATAACCTTTACCATAGTGAGAGTCTGTTAAACTTAAAGGGAAGATATTATGCTTTTTCCAAATTTTTGACCCATAAATGTTTTTACAGTATTGAATAGTCACATTAGACGACACCAGAGTGTCAAATAACAAGGTTAGCGAATGTATTAGTTTTCCGTCTGGCTATTTAATCTGGCTGTAAAAAGGTTTTTGATTATTTTTTATTTTTATCTTTTTGGACATACTAGTGCGTCACAGAATCCTGGGCCTTTTAAGTGCCCCCCACCCACACACATACACAAACACAAAGGGCAGAAAGACGATAAATGGATAAATGGGAGGAAGAAGGGGAAGCAGATCCAGACGATACTAGGGAAATAAATAAATTCCCTCAAATCCCCCTGCATAACAGCGCAATCACTGTTGCATTAACATGTAACCTGTCTGTATATAAAATTCAACAGTGTACACATATACATCACAACCATATGCACTCTATTTTTGCAGGAGCTCAGACAGAAACAATTCCATCCGTATCCATGTGTCCTTGAGCACAGCCTATTTACTCCTCAACACCAGCTTCTTGTTCATTGAATGGGGAGCCTCTTGGTCTCAAGAGAGTCTTTGCGTCGTAGTAGCTGTGATAATACAGTACAGCCTCCTGTCCTCTTTCTCCTGGATGGCCATTGAAGCCATACACTTGTACTTGCTTCTAATCAAAGTATTCAACACCTACATCAAGCACTATATGATCAAGCTGTCTCTGTTTGGATGGGGTAAGAAATAAGACCATGTGGTCCACACTGCAAAACACATTGTAATTTAAACCCAAAAATGATAATGCCAATTTAATTACAATTATAGTACACTTACATTCAAAGACCACTTTATTATCAATTATCAACTATATACTGGTTTGTTCATGTTCTTGTTCACAGATTCTTGTTTTTTACTGAAGAGAGGGATCTAATGTGATCGTCTGCTACTGTATTCCATTAGCATTATCTAAATAACTTAGCTTGTACCAGCATTATTTTATATATTATATTGCTGTAATATGATTGGCTAACTGGATAATTGCATGAATAATCAGGTGTACAGGTGTTCCTATTATAGTGGCCAGTGAGTGTATAGCACACATGCAATTCTGAATTTTTTTTCCCTCAGGAGTGCCTGCAATCCTTGTTGGCGGAAGTCTTTGTGGGTATCAAGTTAACCCACTTTACGGCACCACAAAAATAAAACTATTCAATACAAGTGAAACAACTGAATTGTAAGTAAACATGTTAAAAAATCTACATTACTGTATTAAAATAAACCTTTAAAAAATGTCTACTGATCCACAGCTGCTGGATTACTGATATTCACTTTCTCTATGGTATGAACATCACCTACTTTTCCATAACGTTCCTGTTTAACCTCTGCATTCTGACGTTGGTGACGCATCGGATCTTTAAGATGCAAAACATGAGCGTCAAAAGCCAAAAGCTTCCACGTTTTAAGGACATTTGCACTGTCCTGGGGCTGACCTTCCTCATGGGAATGACATGGGGTTTGGCTTTCTTCACCTCAGGATACACAAACTACCCTATTCTTTACCTCTTCTGCATCTGCAACACTATGCAAGGTACTGATACTTTACAAGGAAAGAGAAATGTTCTATAAACATCAATTTTATTGATTTCTATTCATTATATTACCTTATTATAATAATAATTATTATTATATATAAGTTTTGAGTTTGTTTATTTTGTATCATTTAAAAATAAATAAATAAACAAACAAGGCAATATGGGCAGCTGTAGCCTAATGCATAGAGAAGCGGGTTTGGGACCGGATGGTCACTGGTTCAATTCCCAACCAAATCAAACTAAGCAAGAACACAATTTACTAGTAAAAAAAAAAGAAGAGGAAGAAGCTGAAGGTTACAACATACTCACATAGCAAACAGAAGTCATTAAAATATTTTTAGAATCCACTGAAGGTGCATTTGAGTTCAGTCAGAGTGCATGATCTTAATTTTATCTTGTTGATGTGCAGGGTTGTTTCTGTTCCTCTGGTTCTATGGTACAATGAAGAAGAACAAACATCTGGATGCACACAGTTCAACGGTGTGTATGCAAAGCAGTACCACAGTGAAGACGACTGAAAGCAGCCCTACTCTGTGATCAGATATACATGTGATTTGCTGGTGATAGTGTTATACATAATATACTAACAGATAACAATACAAGAACTGTACCAAATCACAAGTTATTCAAAACCCACTTTACCATCTCACCTCATAACCCATCACAAGTTTCATAATCGTTTACACTATTCACTTTTTTACTGTGAAACTTTGAGTTATTTATTATCAGCATTACAAAATTAAATGTATATTGTTTTGGAGAAATCATACTATGTAGCATGCATAATGATTTAGTACATTTTAGACGAGTGCTTATTAAATCTTCATCACCTCTACTTTTGAGTGCACCTATCTGATGTAATACTTTCCGTTTACATATAGGGTCACAGCCCTGTATTCCGACAGCACATTGGTCCAACAGCCCTAACCCTAACTCAACTGAACTGAGTAGGGTGCCTAACTGATTTAAGCAAGGTGTCCATTTTAAATGAGTAGGACTGCTGGATCAGTGGACTGTTGGACCAATGGGCTGTCGGAACATGGATCTTATATAAAGTATCCTTATTCTAGCAGAAATTGTATAAGAATTTTTAATTTGATGCAGAGCTCTCTTATACCATTTTAAAAGGGAAGGCTGCATTTGTTAAACATTAATCTCATTCAAATCTTTAGCATAATCATTTACTGTGTGCAAAATCTTAGGCAGTAATTTGAAAACTGAGTCTCATGACGATGTAATCAGGTCCCAAGTTTACATGTACAAGTACAGGATTTTGATATATGCATGCAATTCATTACAGATTTTGTTGAAGGCGTCAAAAGGCTTAGATAAAAACCATTCCTTGTGCAATGGAAACTATATATGCATCAGTATTTCTACATTTAAGCACAAACACCTGAAATAATTTGTGTTTAAAGCCACACAGATTTTAAACTGAATAAAGAGTTTTGACTGGAGTCCTCATTCTTTCATCTGATGTCAGGGCCCCCCTGCTAGCCATACTATACATTTACTGTACTTGTGAATATTAATGAGTTACGATAAACAATTTTATTCTTGACATAAATTAAGAAATATTTATTTTATCATTTCAGTTTTAGTAGCTAGGACCTAATCATGCCACTATAAAGGATAATTTAAATGGAGCTTTAATTGTTTTAACAAATAAATAAATAATTTTTTAAAAATTTTGTTTAATTATTTTGAATACGGCTTGTTGGGTAAAGGTGTGTGTGTGTGTGTGTGTGTGTGTGTGTGTGTGTGTGTGGGTGTGGGTGTGTGTGTGTGTGTGTGTGTGTTGTAATTGTAATTTAGTTGTACTGGTAGTTAAGGTTAAGGTACGGGGATAGGGAATGCATTATATCAATGAAAAAGTAATACAGAAAAGTACATATTGTGGGTATGTGTGTGTGCGTGTATGAGAGAGAGAGAGAGAGAGAGAGAGAGAGAGAGAGAGAGAGAGAGAGAGAGAGAGAGAGAGAGAGAAAGAGAGAG
>JBCNYH010000017.1:8471469-8493225 GCA_039654325.1 Tandanus tandanus | reverse complement strand
CTTCTCACCCTATCTCTAAGGGAGAGACCTGCCACCCTGCGAAGGAAACTCATTTCAGCCGCTTGTATTCGTGATCTTGTTCTTTCAGTCACTTCCCAATGCTCGTGACCATAGGTGAGGGATGGAACGTAAATCGACTGGTAAATTGAGAGCTTTGCTTTCCAGCTCAGCTCCCTCTTCACCACGACGGACCGGTACAAGCTACGCTTTACAGCAGAGGCCGCACCGATCCGCCTGTCAATCTCCCGTTCCATCCTTCCCTCACTCGTAAACAAGACCCTGAGATACTTGAACTCCTTCATTTGGGGAAAGACTGCGTTCAAGACCCGGAGGGTGCATTCGACCCTTTTCCGACTGAGAACCATGGCCTCGGACTTGGAGGTGCTGATTCTCATCCTAGCCGCTTTACCCTCAGCTGAGAATCGCTCCAACGAGAGCTGGAGGTCTCGGCTTGATGACGCCAAAAGGACAACGTGAGCCGCAAAAAGCAGAGATGAGATCCTATGGCCACCAAACCAGAACCCCTCAATGCCTTGACTGCGCCTAGAAATTCTGTCCATAAAAATTATGAACAGAACTGGTGACAAAGGGCAGCCTTGGCGGAGTCCCACCCCCACTGGAAATGAATTCGACATGTTGTTACCAATGCGGACCAAGCTGAAATCTGGCTCCTGCAATACAGAGACCGAATGGCCTGTAGCATCGGGTCCGGTACCCCGTATTTCCGGAGCACACCCCACAAGATAGCCCGAGGGACACAGTCGAAAGCCTTCTCCAAGTCCATAAAGCACATGTGGACTGGTTGGGCAAACTCCCATACCCCCTTCAGGATCCTGTAGACTGTGTAGAGCTGGTCAAGACTGCTGCGTCCGGGTCGAAAACCACATTGTTCCTCCTGAATCCGAGGTTCAACTATCGGCCGGTTTACTTATTCTCATCAATATGATCCAATATTACATGAAATAAATACTTGAATAGTACTTGGCTTCTGATTTATCTTCATTTTGTTAATTGTATAATCATCACTGCATTTTTTAATTCTTCACTCGCTAAAAAATTCCATATGGTTTGATGTTAGAAGTAATTTTTTACTTCCCTCCTATTGGCCTGGCCTGGCATGGCCATGACCTTATATTAATTTGTACAACATGAACAGTTTTATATTGCAGTAAAATTACATTAGTACTAATAAATTCTAAACACAAAATAATTTGTCATTTATTGCAGAGGACCCAACAAATAATTCCATAGTTGCTCCATGCAGATACTTTCTGTACCTGTATTGTAATATTACAAAAAGGTTAAACCTTGAGCACAAGGAAAGATTTGAATAAACCAAACAGTGTTACAAAATAAAGCATTGTATTTTGGATATGGGAATATGTGCACTGGTATTTGCGTATGCAAACATAGTGATTCCATACTTCTATGAAAGAGAGAAAACAAGCAACAGAAAATAGACCTGATCAGTAGATCAGGTCAGTATCTCTCCAGCTGAGCTGTTTGTGTTTGGACAAAATGGTGGTAAGTTTAAAGTTTATAATAATAATAATACTAATATTACTACTACTACTACTACTACTACTAATAATAATAATAATAATAATAAAACCATAAATATTTTTATACATATTATCAATATACTGCAATTTAATTTGTCTTTACACACTGGTATGTGTTACCTCTATTACAATTGTCTGTGTATCAACTGATCTATTCATAGCTGAAATCTGCTGATATGAAGCTCCTCTCCTTTTTGCTTCTGCTGATCTTTGAAACCAGTGCTACTGAAAATTGTAGTGCAACAGATGTACAAAAAGGTACAATTATTTATTTTTATCCATCCATCCATCTATATATCCATCTATCTATCCATCTATCCATCTATCTATCTATCTATCTATCTATCTATGAGTGGTGGCTCTGTGGTTAAGGCTCTGAGGTACTGACTCAAGCCCCAGTTTTAGGCATAATAGATTGGCATCTAACTATACTGTACATGCTGAAAAGAATACTTCTTTTATGTTGAACCAATTAAAAAAAAAAAAGATCAAATAAAATATTTGTCATTGACTCAGTAAATAATTTATCCACTTTCACCTCTAACCTAAATTATTTGCATTGAGACAACGTTAAATATTTCATGTGATGGATCAGTTAATTTTTAAAATCGAGCCGTTTTATTTCTTTCAGTGTGCGGGCATATAATACTTAGTGTAAAACATGGAAAAATTACTAACATACATGTAAAGATTTGCAGCATAAGCTATTAAGCTATCATATACAGTGTTGTAGGAATACTAGTTAGTATAGTACAGGATTGGCAACACATCATTAAGGTATGAATTAATTATTGAAACAGTTGCTGGAGCTTGACTGTCAACTGCAAGCTGTTTTAATTACAAGAGCTGAGAAGTTGGGGGGTGTGGCATCTCAGTGGTTAGCACTGTTACCTCATAGTTCAAAGGTTCTGGTATTAAATCTTGGGTCATTCTGTATGGAATTTGCAAGTTGTGTTTTGCAACATCTTTTTGTGCTTTTTGGGTTTCCTCCCACAGTAAAGACAAGCACTTTAGGCCAACAGGCTACTCTAATTTGCCTGTATGAGTGGATGGTTGTCTGTGTTAGCCCTGTGATAGACTGGCAAATTTTTCAGAGTGTACCCCAACTCTCACTGGGATTGGCTCCAGCTTCCCCATAACACCAAAGTGGTATAGAAATGCAAGGATGGTTTATGATCTCTTTCTGGCCATAGTACTTCTCTAAATGCCATTACGTCCAGGGGTGTGGGAGCTTGTTCTGAGGAATGGTATGTAAATGATGTGGGTTGTCAGACACATGGTAACATTTTTATAAGATTTCTGCTCATAGCTCTGTGCTGGTTTCCTTGTAAGATGAATAAATAAGTCAATGAGGTCTGAAAAAATATTCAATAGGGTTACGATCAGGACTCTGTGGTGCCAGTTCATGAGTCCAAATGATCCTCATGCTTCCTAAACCACTCTTTCACTCCTTGTGGCCCAATTTTTTATCCGTGCCAACAAAGTAGAAAACGTACATTGGTGGGATAACCTGGTCATTCAATCCACTCAGGTCATCAACTGACTTCATTTTACATAATTGAGTTGCTGAGTCTCGACCTGACCAACTGAAGCAATAATACCATAGTGATTACATGCTGTAATGAAGGCTAAAGTCGGTCCAACAAAATATTATAGTACGGGACTCTTTTTTGGCTGAGCAGTGTATTATGCCCCTTTTCCACAATTTGACATAGTTCTACAGGGATAAATTGCCACAGCACCCTTCTCAACCCCGTCTACACTGCTCTGTTCAGAGTGGCCCATTCGAGTGCTTCATTACCTCAGCTTTTAGGGTTTGTTAATGCTATGCCCAAAATATACCCAAATATACACGTACAAGTACTAAATAAGTAGATTTTTCATAATATGTGCCTTTTTGAAGCAGCAGAGAGTTTGTGTAATGAGCTACAGCAGATTTCTCGCAATAACGAGAAAAGGTGTCAATAATTTAGCCAGCGGAGCAGGTGGCTTCACTTTTGGCATGTGAATACTTCCAGCTCTTCATATTTATATGTGAGAGCTAAATATAGAGTATCTAAAGTTTAAAATTGTAATTGTCTTCCTTACAGAGGTGTAGACTTAAGCTTCTTATTCAGGAAAGGCACTGTAAGTCTTTTTTGCTTCCCCTGTGAGGAAGGGCCCTAGGACACAGGCTCAGTATCACAGTGACCAGCCCTGTTGGTGACTTACTGAAAGGTGTATAAATATGCTTCAATGTTATCTTCCATTGTAATCTCGAATAGAAGTTGCTGTACATTTTAAGCATTGTTGGGAAGATGCGTTGGAGTAGCAGAGTTGAGGCATCAGAGGTTTAGTAGCTTATTGGTGGTTACATGGAGGCCATCAAACAACTCTTGTGCGGGCTGGTGCTGATGGAGGTTTGCATCAAGGAGATGTCTAAACATTGGAAGGTTTTGGTCTGGGTCTGTGTCCAAAGCTTGCATTCTTTACCAGTGCAACAGACACTTGCTTGAAGAAGGAGGGACCCAGACCATCAACAACAAAAACCCTGTCATATTACTATTAGTTAATGCACACATGTTGTGGCGGTAACCAGGTTCAGGATACTGAAAACACAGGAACAGGGGGACAGCTTGCTCTGTTTATTCACTCTTCCAGTCCAGGTTACACTAGGCACTTTACAGCTGTCTTTCAATTACATGATTGCTTGTTTGTTAGTTTATTGTATAGAGTCAGCCAGTTTACTGTGGCTAATTTGTTTCTTTATTTCTTCTGTTTATGTAGCTGATGGGCTTGGAAACTATGTTTTGTACTACAGCACAGACCTGGAATTTGCAGAGAGCGCTAATAAATCAGTCTGTCACTGGAAAGGCTCCCAGTGTTATGTAGAGTGCACCCCTGCCAATCTCTCAATAAAAAAAATATCAGTACAAAATGATACACTCACAGACCAAAACTATACACACGTGATCTTCAACATAAGTAAGTCTCTATTCCAATTTTCCTTAAAATGTTTGCAATTTCTCATGTTTAATGGAAAGGTTTACCAATTTAAAAACTGTTAATTGTGGTCATTATAACTTGTGGGAATCTTTTAATCTAAACTTTAGGTACCACATGCAGTGTCACAAAGTATGAATCAGATAAAATGAATGAAACAATGAATGTATTCATACAGAACATGAACTTAACAAGACTGCAAAAAGCACAAAATATGTGTAATAAAACCTTTTGTTCAGATATATACATTAGGTAAGAAAACAGTCAAATTCAGATACACTGCTAAGATCCTGTTCAGTGTCCACCAATTTAAAAATATATTGATGTCTGTGCAACACAGGGCAGAGAAAGAGTTCATCAAGAAGCAAATCTACTTGGACTTTGAAGGAGCAAACAAAACCCATGAGTTTAACAACTTTATTATGACTGTAGTTAAGATAAGCAACACCAGTAATACAAGCTATGTAAAGATTTCTGCTCCAAAGGTATGACTCAGCTATGTGAAACAAAATAACTGTTATCAGCTGTGAAGCTGATTATTTTCCAGTAACAGAATGTCACATAATGTTCATCTTAATCTTCAGTAATTTGCCACCAATAGCAAAATCTGAAATACTATTTGTCGGACTGCGATGCCGTGGCGAGCTGTCCAGGTTGTACCCTGCCCTCGCCCAGAGTCGGCTGAGATGGGCGCCAGCCTTGCCGCAACCCTAATTAGGATTAAGCGTTCAGAAAATGAATGAATGAATGAATAGGCTATTTGTCTGATATTGTTTTAGCTAATGTTATGGAATATTTAAGACACAAAATGAGTTCCAGTTATCATTTACATTATGGCGGGTGGCATGTTGGTGTAGTGCTTAGCACTTCCACCTCACATCAAGAAGGTCCTTGGTTCGAGTTTGCATGTTCTCCCTATGCTTGTAAATGGTTGTATGTGTGATGGTCTGGTGAGCTGTTCAGGGGTCTTTGTACAGAGATGACTGGGATGGGCTCCAGGCTCCCCACAACCATAATAAAGGACAGTATTTCAGAAAATGAAATGAAAATTTATGTTATAACAACTTTAAACAGTCAGTCTCTCGTCAGCATTGTATTACTTTGGCTCTTAAAGGGAAAAAAAACTTCACTTACTGTGATGGAAAAGTTTTAACTTAGTCAGTTTTTTACTTTGTCAACTATTAAATTATTTTCTGTCTCTTTTTTGAAATAGCACTATCTTTAGGCTTTCTTGGATTAAATAATTTAAAAGCCATGTGGTACAATTATTAATTGGCTCATAGGAATATTAGTAATAACAAAATTCAACAATTAAGACAAACAAAATCATGAAGTTATTTTTTTATAAAGTATTTATATTAATGACATCTGATATGAATATCTGTCTTTACTGTCTAATAGCTGTCTAATGATGATCTACCAATAGATGTATTCTTCAATGCTCAATCATTTCTGATCGACAAAGTTGCTGTCGTTACATATCGCCCTGCTCAAATGTATACAGTAAGTTTTTACATTCATAATCTCCATAAATTGCATGTATTTTTGTCAGACACTTGGGATTTATTTAAGAACCATAAACTTATATTTATTTTCTGTGCATTTTCACAGAATCTTTCACAGAATAACCTGAACATTGTGCTGAAGTCCAGAGTCATTCATGTTGAAACTGTTAAATTTGACCTCAAGAACATAACCAATTTGCTTTTCATCAATTTTACATTGAATAACAATTCAATTCCTGTAAGTGAATATGTTAAAAGATTTTGTAGTTAGTTTATTGTTTTGGCTTATGACACTTTTTTACTTGCAGAAAAGTCACATGACCTTCACATGAGAATACCTGATAATCCATGTTACATACAAACTTGGATTGTAACATGGATTATCTTTCATATGTAGAGTTTATATTTTTCACATTTCAAAATTTTGCACATTATTAGTTTATTTTCAAAATTTACATTTTGTCACGTGATTTGTACACACATTTAGCATGTGTTTATGTCGATTTTATGATTTTTTAAATTTGATTTTTATACATTATTCTTCTATTTTACATGCTTAGTTTTTTTTTTCTTTCTTTTTAGAAAGATATTTCCCTTGAATTCACATTTGTAACTTCAGAACAAAAAAGTTCAACTGCCCTTTCACGTGCTACTGACAGTAACATAAGAAAAAGTCTGAAAGGCTTATTTTATCTATTTATTTATTCTGCCCTTGTGTTTATTCTCATAGAAGAACTCTAGCCTGTCATGTCAGTTCTATAATGAAACAGGTATGTATGTTTTTGTGAAGTGCTGCACACACAGGATCCTGCTGTAATTCAAAATCATATTAATGTTCACCAGACATTCTTATTTCGTCCTGATTAGAGTCCAGGTGGGATGACATGGGATCACATACCAACTTGACCCACATTGACTGCAGTAACATTGTAACCTGCTCATATGATCATATGTCCCTGTTTGCTGTACTTCTGGTAAGCACTGAATTAGTTTTAGAGGTCACGTGAGTAAATAAGTTATACTTGTCATGGGTAATTCTTTCCCATCTCCCACATATATTTGGCAAGGAAACCAAAGCTTCTAAAAAATTATAATAAACTTTATTACAGAAGTAAACCTAAGCAATAAAGAAGGTCAGTCTCAAGAATGATTACTGATGATTGATCATAATGCATGATTATAAACCCCGATGATGGGACATATCTGCCTCTTCTTGTTGGTTAATTTTACTTTATCTTTCTCTCTCTTCTTTCCTTCACTGACAACAGATGTCCTCCAATCTCTCTACAAAAAAAAATAATAATTAAAAAAAAAAAAAACCCTAACCCAAAGTCCACAAATTCAACATTAGGTCAATTTGGCCTTAAGTAATGACTCCATTATTCCCTTATCTATGCACATTTTCTGTTTTTGTATCACGTATTCTTCCTGATACTCGATCAAAGCTTCTACTTCTCTTAATGTTACCCTGGATTTCCACTGGAGCCATGATGTCCACGATCTCTACAGTTCAAAAAAATGTTTGGAGCTCCACGATTTGTGATTATGATTTGAGCAATAGTGCCATGATTGGAGCACGGTTGGGGTATAAAAAGGAGGCAGGGTGCATCAAAGAGATGAAACTTTAAGGAATCCTTTTTCCAAGTTCATCAGGATCCCCTATGATGGCACACCAAGGTCTGTTATGCCCTGTTAAGGTCTGTTAAGCTCTAATACACTCTACTAGAATTCCCACATTCTATCACTATTGGCATCAAATCATAATAATTCGTAATAATCAGTCAAAAATTTTGACCCATCATCACGATCATCATGAATCCACCAAGTTCAAGATTATCACGATTTGATCCCACAACCCCCAACATTCATCACGATTCTCTCAAATCATGGCGATCGTAGACATTGTGGCTCCAGTGTAATCGCATAGTTAAACATTTCTCTACGTAGCCTGGGAAAACCAATTCAATCATACAGGCTCATGAGAGTCTGGAATTAAGGCCATTTAATAACATAAATATACATTAGGACAAACATCAGAGCATGGATTACATGCTGTATAATATAGGTAGAGTGAATATATAAAATAAAAGTTTTTTTTTTATTTCCTATGTTCAATATTTGTATAATAAATATATATTCTCTCTCTCTCTCTCTCTCTCTCTCTCTCTCTCTCTCTCTCTCTCTCTCGCAGATTGACGGGGCACAACCTGATCAGGAAAGCCTGTCCTGTAGTAGTAGTGACACAGGTTGTGGTCTTTTATACATATATATTTTTTCCCCTCATCACTAACCGCTCCCTCATCATTATTTGTTTGTTTGTTTGTTTTTATGCTGATCCTACAGTGTAATCCATTAGACAATAGCTTATGGAATATTTTATTTTTTTCTGTTTATACAGCTGCTACAACTGAAAATAATTTCTTCTACAATAACACAGATCTGCAAATTACAGAGAATCTTAATGCAACAGACTGTCACTGGGGGGACTTCCAGTGTTATACAGATTGCACCTTTCTCGATCTCAACACAACCATAACAGATCTAAAGAACAACATTGTGGAACAAAATATTTCAGATGAAATAAAAACTCTGTTCTTCAACATAAGTAAGGCACAATTTAAATTTTATATGTTTAAAGCAGGGCCTCACAGCTGACAGGGACCTTTTTGTTCTGCCTGTGCTTGCTTGTTTCTTTTGGGTTCTTCAGTTTCCTCCCACAGTCCAAACAGATACTTATTAGGATAACTGGCTTCTTAAAATTTTTCTGTCTCTTTTCGTGCCCAAGCTTCCTCTGCAACTCTGATGGAAAAGCGCTATAGATAATGGTTGGATGGATGAATGTTTATAGCAGTTCCTTAATTTTGACTAAATCAGTTTGTTTTTTAGTAACAATCAATATGGATCATTTGTTTCTGTGTTCTCTTTCCTTCTTACTTTTTAGGTAATGAACTGTGTGTATGTCATCTAATACATCCATTGATTGACCTGAAAGACTTCAAAAAAATTATGAAAATTAAAAACATGTGTAATGAATTGTTTGCTTCTGACAGTGGCATTAAAGAACTGTATCTCAAGTAAGCAAACTGAACATTTTAAATGTACTTTTTATATTATTATGTGTCCATAAATTTAAACTGAAAGATGTCAATGTCTTTGCTACAGGGCAGAGAAAGACTACATCAACTCTTTAATCAGCACACCATTTAATGGAACAACCAAACACTATGACCAAGAGGGATTTAACATCACTGTAGTTAACATGGATATGATGGACCTGAACACAACAGATAATGGGCCTGTACAGCTACCTGTTCCAAAGGTAATACTCATCTCATAGGTATTAATAATGCAGAAATAAAATATTTAGAAACATGTTGTTACAGGAAAGTGCTTTATTGCACTTATGTCTCAACACTTTTCCATTGGTACTATTTTTAATGTATTAAAGATTGGCATATTATACATTTAAACTGTTTATAGTTATATTTAGGTTGATAAATGATTAAGAAACAAGTGATCTCCTTACTATCAAAATGTCAGACAATCACGGTTTTTCACAGGTCCTCGAGCATGCAGTGTCATCACTATCATGCCTTAAAATGGAAAAAAAAAACATAAAAATGTTGTTTAGTTGTTTTTTCTTGTATTTCCTTATCATGCTTACTAAAACTTTGAATTAGTGTGCAAAGGCACCTTTACAGAGCCAGCTTTCTTATGTGCCCATGTAGCCTGTAAGCTAAGCTCTATGTAGGCTAAGTGTGTCGGGGTGAGGAATCTCAAATAAAGATCTTTTTTTTAAAAAGAAAAGAAAAAAGACAGAAAGGAGAGGCAAGCGATGAAGGTTCAAAGAAAGAAATCAGACGAGACCACAATCTTGCAATTGGATACAATTTATTACATCATGCCAGGGTTACTAAAGTTTATGCAGCCTTTAACCTTCCTAATACCATCCATTTATACTAATCATAAATAGGCGATATACAGTGTTTCCAGTGACTAATACATTCCAGTGCTCTGTGGTAATTGTACATCTGATACAAATGATCAACAACTCCTGAATACTGTTTCCATTTGACTAACACATTCAGTGACATGCTACAAGAATAAGGTCACATGACATCAATGCAGGGGATTCAAGCCCCACTGTCACCGGGTTGTCACTGCTGCCCCCACAGTGCAGCTAACTGGGTTATCGAAGGCCAGTCATGTCTCTCACTGTCTGTGGTGAGAGGCATGTAAAAGAACCATTGCTGACTTTTGTAAGGAGTAGGCTGCATTGCCGTCAGCGTGTTTCTGCCCTGTGATGGCCTGGCGAGCTGTCCAGGTTGTACTCTGCCCTCGCCCAGGGTCAGCTGAGATGGGCGCCAGCCTCCCCACAACCCTAATTAGGATTAAGTGGTTCAGAAAATGAATGAACAAACGACATCAATGCATGAGTACATTTTAATAACTAACCCATAAGAGATTCATCATATTCTGACTTGTACTTATTGTTAAATACTGATTAGCATTCAGCATTCAGCATACTGTGGCTAATGTAAAATTAACAGAATTAGCATTGATTATTATTTTCTATATGCTCAAAACACTCCGTTAGCTGTGCAGCAATATTAGCTTCTCTTAAAGCACAAAGCTCACCTGACAAATCTCTCTCGTGGTTAAAATATGTAAATATAAACTACAAAAATAATTTTGTTGTTGTTGTTAATTCTTTGTAATATATGCCAACACTTTTAATTAGTGTGCAAACACATCATTACTGAGACATATTTTTTATGTCCATGTACAGTTGGCCTATGTACTAAATTCGAATATGCATAAACTCATAAGTATGAACAAAACACACCATAGCACTATTAACACAGCTCAAAGCACACATTTCACCTGACTAGTCTCTGTCATGATTAAAATATGTAATAATAAACTATAAACAACCCATTTTATTTTGTTTATCTTGTTCCATTTCAGGGAGTATTCAGCAACATCCACCTTGGCTTCTCCGCACAATTCTTAATTATCCATTTTCTTTTCGGGTCTCTGTCATATTATGCAATGAAACTGTGCTTAATTTTAGGCTTGAACAAAGTAGTTTTCCATACAGTCCCCTGAATTAACTGTTATCGTAGCAATGGCAACATCTTAGATCTAGTGCATTAATAAAAAATATATATATTCAAAATATTCTCAGCAGTGTCAGAGCTACTCTTATAGAAATAATCTAAACTATCAGACAAATCCAAGAATTCTATGTGTTTTGGCATAACAATTTGTAACAGAAAGATGCAATGATTAAAGCCACCAAGATAATGAAGACATTTGTTTAAAGGAGTTTTTAAAGGAATAGCATCTGATGTAAGTAATATTTGTTTTCACTCCTATAGGTTCCTGGGGATCTTCCTTTTGATGTCTTTGTCCCTATTGAACCCTTTAAGAATGTTCCAGAGAATCAGAGCAAAGTCGCTGTAGTGGTATATCGCTCTGCTGAACAGTTTATGTTTGTAAGAATTAAGTAAACTTTCATTATCTCTTTAAATGACATAAATATATAGTGCATATGCTGTATGTAAATCAAGTTTCCCTTTCAACATATATTAACAGAATAAATCGTACCCTGTACTTGAAACCAAAGTTATTGGTATTGAAATTGTTGGACGTCAGCTTCAGAATTTGTCCAATCGACTTGTTATCAACTTTACAGTGAACACAAGTAAAATAACACATGTAAGTAATCATCTCTATATTATGATATAGTATATATTTTTGAGACATAGTTTTTGTACCCTTAGAATCTTGTTCAGGCTTGTAACACTCACAAAAAATTTCACTTGGTCTTCACAAGATTAAGAATGCTGTAATTCAAAAATTAAATATACACACATAGGTTTGAGACTCATGTTTTATGTTTCACATAATCAAATTATACTTTTTTATTTTTCCACATGATTCAATTACTTTCACATAAGATTTTTTTTAATCAGTAATATGTTCATGTTCATGCATGTGTTCATATTTTTTTCATTGCTCCTTTAGTTCACATGTTTCTGGCTTATTTTGTTTTTCCCTTGTGATTTTTTTTCACATGAATTTTGTCACATTTCAGTTCAGTTGTATGTGTTGAATTTGATAACAGTATGACAGGCTGAAATGCACTTTCATGTTTCAATGTTATTCATTGGAAAGGGTTATTTGAGATATGTTGGTTAATTCTTCTCTTATGCTGATTTTCACAGGAAAACCATACCTTTTCATGCCAGTTCTATAATGACACAGGTATGTAGGATTTTGAAAAGTAAACCAACAGTGATGAAAAGTGATGAGATTTTATTTTTTAAAAAAAAATTTTTAATAGGGTTGGATTAAAATCACAAGAACGGCTACAATGCCTCTGATTTTAATATTAAATTGTGCATTTTTATACCAAATGATGCATGTAAATAATTGTCACTGATCAGTTGATTAGTATGAAATAAAGTGAGCTTTATAAGCATTATCATTTGAATTATAAAAGCATATCTCTCATTAACAAAGCAAATTAGTAAAAACCACTAAGATCACATTTATTCATTTGGATTTGGCAAACCGCTTAATCCTACTAGGGTCATGGGGAGGCTAAAGCCTTTCTCAGCCGATTCTGGGCAAAGGCAGGGTACACCCTGAACAGCATGCCTAACCATCACAGGCCCAACACATACAACCATTTACACTCACACCTAGAGGCAATTTGGAACCGCCAATTAGCCTAATGTGCATACCTTTGGGCTGCAGAAGGAAACCAGAGCAATCACAGGAAGAACATGCAAAGTCCACACTGAAACAACCTTGCCAAGTCTGGGACACGAACCCAGGATGTCCTTGCTGTGAGGTGGACATGCTAAACAATTCACCACTGTACTGTCACTAACCTCAAATAATAGGTGATTTTCTTTACAGCAGTACTTCAGAGAAAAATGGAAGCTAATGCTAATGTCCACCTTAGCTTAGATTTAGACTTGTGGTTGTACCCAATAATAATAATAATAACAACAACAACAACAACAATAATAATAATAATAATAATAATAGTACAATGAGCTATTGATATAGTACAGAATTATTAAACTGTTCATTGCCTTATTCTTAATACATAAATGATTTATTTTATTTTAATTATTGATTACTGGTGATTATTGCCTATAAATTCAAAATAAAATAAGGAAATGAAAATTAATTGACACTTTAATTACTAAACAAGGATGTAATGAGTGCTCATTTTTCTTGCTTTGTTTACAGATGAACCCAATCTAAATTAATATTACAGAACTGTCAGGGTGATTTACAGCAGCTCAGGGACATCACAGCAGACTTGATTTATGTACATCATGGGTTTTAGTCGTCTTCTTGTGAAAACACACAAGAACCTACCTGTATTAAAACTAACTAGAGATTTTCATTTGTTTCTGATTAGCGCACAACTGGAGTGATATGGGGTCTTTCACCGAACCAATGGACTTGAAAAACAGCACCACTGTAACCTGCTCATATAATCATATGACTCCCTTCGCTGTGCTTCTGGTGAGCACTGAATTTGTATCCGAAATTAAATAAGTAAACTAGTCATGCTATAATTTTGCTAATACCCCTATATTCTCTTTTTGCTTGTGTGTGTGTGTTTGTGTGTGTGTGTGAGTGTGTGTCTGTGTGTGTGTGTTTGTGTGTGTGTTATTAGGTTGACACAAATAAACAAAAAGTTGACCCTGTGCAGTGGAAAATTCTGTCCTATATTAGTTACATCGGTTGCAGTCTATCATCAATTTTCTCAGCGATCACCATCCTCCTGTACATTTTTATGAAGTGGGTATTATTATTAAAAATAGTTCCTTAAACAAGTGATATAAATATTCTATTAGAGCATTCATTTTTTGAACTGCTTAATCCTAATTAGGGTCGCGGGGAGGCTGGCGCCGACTCTGGGCGAGGGCAGAGAACACCCTGGACAGTTCGCCAGGCCATCGCAGGGCATCTATCATAGCATCTAATCCTTAAATCTTGCTTTTAAAATGGTGTTATTGTGTCACTGTGAAATTGGATTACACAGGTTATGTTAGGAGTGTAATACAGGGATCAGCTCATTGACATGATGACATCACACACTTCAATAACAAAGAGAACACCAGACCCTAGAAGTCAGATTTAAATAAGACAGGTTGCACCTGCAGCAGGTTCTAATTAATTGCATCTAATTTGGGAAACCTGATTCAAATTTTACGGGATTGAACATGTGATTTTTTTTATTTAAAGGTACAGTGTGTAATATTTAGGAGGAATTATTAGCAAAAACTAAGTATATCATCAATTATTAATCTATTATCATTTTTAGAAATGTTGTTGAGTTTTCAGAACCTTAGAATACGCCGTTTATATATATATGGGGAACGGGTTCCCTCTCATGGAGGTCACCATTTCCATGTTTCTACAGTAGCCCAGAACTATACAAGTTTAGAAGGGAAGGGATCAGAAATTAAATTTTAGTTGCTTGCAATGTGGAACCTCGTCTCTACACGCTGCTAGATAATGCTCTTTTAATCTTTAACTAGTGACATATATTTTTAACTAGTGATCTGTCCGTAGAGTAAATTTAGTACCATACACAAATATAGCACAAACCTTTGCACTCTGTTTTTGCAGGAGTTCAGACAGAGACAATTCCATCCGTATCCATGTGTCTTTGAGCACAGCATATTTCCTCCTCAACACCAGCTTCTTGTTCATCGAATGGGGAGCCTCTTGGCAAAAGGATGTGTGTGTTGCAATAGCAGTGATAATAGAGTACAGCCTCCTGTCCTCTTTCTCCTGGATGGCCATTGAAGCCATACACTTGTACTTTCTTTTAGTCAAAGTGTTCAACACCTACATCAAGAAATACATAGTGAAGCTGTCACTGTTTGGATGGGGTGAGGAATCACATTGCAGTACAAACTCAATAAGAAATTATGAGCAGATACACTTAAAGTCAATTTTATTAGGAATACATGTACCACGACTTGTTCATGCAGTTATCCAATAAGCCAGTCATGTGGCAATAGCACAAAGCAGGTAGAATTTAGAAAGGGACAATTGAGAAAATCTTCAGCTCTCTGGTTTTTGGTTCTTTGTACACAGGCTGCATTTGGGATGTTCACTTGTCCACTTGATCCCTCAGTATATAGCGTATACAGCATAGATCCCTCAACAAATACAGATAATTGTTGATATATTTTGGATACTAGGGATTTTATTTCTCTTAGATAAGGACATGTTTTGACAAACTGTTATTTGTTTCTAACAGATCATAACTTTCACCCTTAACATTTGAAAATTCCAAATCAAATTCCAAAATTTTGGAGAATTTTGAAAATAATCGGCTGTAAAGTTCCTTGGACAGCATGCTTCACCAAATTCATTCATTCATTCGCCAGGCCATTGCAGGACCAACACACGTACAACCATTCACACTCACACTCACACCTAGGGGCAATTTGGAACTACCAATCAGCATACTGTACGTGTTTTTGGACTGTGGGAGGAAACCGGAGTACTCGGAGGAAACCCACATAAGCACGGGGAGAACATGCATGCTCCACACAGAAATGCTATGTTTTTCCAGACAGGTGCACATACTGTACTATATAGTGGAAGTGAACATTTCAATTACAGCAACAGATTTCTGTTCTTGACCGACAGGAAACCTGATGTGGTCTTCTACTTTTATAGCCTCTTTAGAACATTTCTGGTGTGTTGTGCATGCTGAAACACATTTCTGCTCACCATGGTGGTAAAGAGGGGATAGTTGGTTGATTATATCCTTCCCATCAACTCAAACCAGTCTGGGCATTCTCCCCTGACCTTGCTCATTATCAATGTATGCGTTTTGCTTTTTTTAATTTATTTTTTATTTTTATTTTTTTTTGGAAAATGTAAACTCTAGAGCACTGTTATGTGGTAATATCCCAGGAGATCAATAGATTTTGAAAGACCTAAACGAGCCCAATAACAAAGTCACTGGGTTCACCTTTATTTTTTTCAATCTGATGTACAATGTAAACATTAACTGAAACTCCTGACCTGTATCTTCTTGAATTGAAGCATTCCACTGCTGCTACATGATTGGCTGATCGGATAATTTCATGAGTGTGCCCATTCCCATTAAAGTGGTCAGTGAGTTTTTAGCACACATTCTATTTTTTTTTTTTCCAGGAGTGCCTGCTCTTCTTGTTGTAGGAAGTCTATGTGTGTATGACACTAAGCCGTTTTATGGAATGAACTCAAATACAAATAATGGAATAAAATTGTAAGTAAACACCTTTTTAAAAAACCCTAAAAACTATAAAAACTGTAAACCCCAAAACACATTGGAATGAATGGCCAGTAATCAGCTCTGCAAGGCTGTGTTTCATAATTCTATAATAATCATGTGGCTTTGTTGTCTTGTACTAAACACCATGTACAATTTGTTCCACACAGCTGCTGGATTACTGACACTCGCTTTCTCTACGGCATGAACATCACCTACTTCTCACTAACGTTTCTGTTCAACACATGGATTCTGGTGTCAGTGGTGCATCAGATATTTAAGATGCGGCACTTGATTGTCCACTGTAGTAACCTTCCATCTCATAAGGAAATTTGCACTGTCCTGGGCCTGACCTTCCTTTTGGGATTGACATGGGGTTTGGTTTTCTTCACCTCAGGATACACAAACTACCCAATTCTTTACCTCTTTTGTATCTGCAACACTCTGCAAGGTACTAATACTTTATGATCAGTAGAAATAGAGAGCTCCGTAAATATTACTTTCAATGATTTCATTTTCTAATATAAAAGTAAAACTATGGCTAAAAATAAAAGGGATACCTTAATTTCATAATATTTGCTGATGCCCAGCACAAACCCTTGAATGTACATAGGTCTGCACATTCATTATCTATTCCTCTTATCCCTGAGAGGAAGCTAGAGCAAATCCCAGCTGACTTCAGGCGAGAGGTGGCATACACCCTCAGCAGGTCACCAGTCTATTGCAAGGCTAACACAGACACAAACAATTATTCAGTCCTTGAGTGTAGCCAGTTGACCTGACATGCATGTCTTTGAGTAGTCGGAAAAAACCCACAAAAACACAGGGTAACGTGCAAACTCTATACTCTATACCCTATACCAAAATCTGAATGCTGAACTTTCTCACTGTGAGGTTACAGTTCTAACCACTAGGCCACTGCGCTCGCCCACCATGTTTAAATATATGTATTACTCTACACACCCACTAGATATGAGCCATGGTGTGCTCTGATTGGCTCCTGCACTACTAGGATATCAACTATTGTACCAAAAGCACAGAAAAAAAGAAATCGTGGTGCAATTTGACAAACCAACCATACCCAAACCAAAACTCCAAAAAGAAATAAAAATAAATAAATAAATTGGAATTAAACTATGTAATAGTTGGAACATTTTTTTTTTCAAAAATTATCAATATAGATTACTATTATTATTATTATTATTATTATTATTAACCAAAGAAATTGTTGCTGTCAGCTGTTGCAGTCAGTTTTCCAGTTTGTTTGGGTTTAGGATATTTAGCAGACAAATCACATAGCCCACAAAGTGGAAATGATCATAAATAATTTATAATTTACATAAAATATTTCACTCAGCTCATGTTCAACATGATTTTGTGGATAAGGATGACTTCATATACATGGACTAAATCATTCATTCATTCATTCATTCGTTCAGTTATTCCTAATAAGGGTTGCGGGGAGGCTGGCACCCATCTCAGCCAACTCTGGTTAAGTGCGGGGTACACCCTGGACAGCTCACCAGGCCATCACAGGGCCAACACCCACACAATCATTCACACACTCCCACCTAGGGGCGATTTGGAACAGACAATTAGCCTACTGTGCATGTTTTTGGACTGCGAGAGGAAAGCATGGGCGGAACATGCAAACTCCACACAAATACACCCGAGCCCGGGAATCGACCCCAGGCCTTCTTGCTGTGAGGCGGACATGCTAACCACTGCACCACCATGCCCCCAGTCTAAATAATTAGGTAGAAAATCAAAGAAAGTAAAAAATAAATAGCTGAAAGTAAACTGGACAAAAACCAACAAAAATGTTGCCAGAAATTTTAGAAAGCCATCAAGGCCAAACTATTGGGTTATTAATTAATTCATGTTTTTATCTTTTTGATGTCAAGGGTTGTTTCTCTTCCTATGGATCTACAGCATAATGAAGAACAAGCGTCTCACGGCAAGAGACTCAACTGTGTCCATGCAGACCAGAACTACAAAGACACTTGAAAGCAACTTTATTGACTAATCAGATATTACCTGTTATTTTATGGTGATGTTGTAGCACATTATGTACAGTACTAATACTATTATGATACAAGAATTTAAACAAGTTATTCAAGAGATTTAAAACCCAATTCTTTACTTCATAACTTATCACAATTTATTTAATGTACTTTTTTTGATTGTGAGCTAGTGTGTTTCTTATTATCAACGTTACAAAAGTAAACAAGAGCACTCAGAGGGCACAAACCCTCACCAAGCTCAGCAATTTCTAATTTGTTCTTGGACATTGGGATAAAATTTCTTTGAAACCAATATTATCCCCTTATTTTATTTTCTATCGCTTATATTCTATGTAAAGAAAATTGTATTTTCCCTAATGGTGGCCCACTGGATCAAATTATAGAACCTAGAACACATTCCCCAAGGTTTACAAACATAAATTAATTTCATTATCATCTATCCATTTTTTCACAACTGATGAATGTATCCTCTAGTGGTCTGTAGAGTGAACTAACCTATTGTGAAACCATGCCCCAAAATAGAGCCTGACCAGTCAATAACCATTACTAAGTATGTGGACCTTGGTCAAACAACTTGGACAAGCGCACTGGAACCCATTTCAATAAGTGGTAGGGCCAACTATAACACTTTACAAAAGTTTCAAATTTAACACTTTGTTGTGTTTGTTTAATGTAATTTGTAATTTGATTCAGTATGTCACCTTTGTAAATATGCTGGTTGCATTTCATTGTAATATTGTATTAATATTGTATGTGGTGATGTACAGAAAAACTATATAAAAATAGGGAAAATGTCATTCATTCCTTTGCTGAACCACTTAAACCTACTAGGGTCTCAGAGAGGGGGAAACCTATTTCAGCTGACTCTGGAAAAAGATTAACAGCTCGCCAATCCCAGGACCGACACACAAAGAATCATTCGTACATTCACACCAATTTGGAGCAGCCAATTCGCCTGATGTGCATATCTTCAGACTGTGGGAGGAAATCGGATCACCCAAAGTAAACCAGAGGGAAAACATGCAAGCTCCACAGAGAAACACCCTCACCAAGCTTGGGACTTGAACCCAGAGGCTTCTTGATGTGAAACAGACATGCTAAACACTATGCCACTGTGCTACTTGTGGGGGAATATGGAAATGAATAAGGGACAGGAACAGGGCTGAAGTTTTTAAAATAACTCTGGAGTGAAATTAGAACAGAACTCATAGACTGCAAGGTACCTCCACCAGGCACATGTGCATAATGCTGACAAGTGCATTGATTAACATGAAAAGAATTTGATGGCAGGTAGCATGCTGTTATTATAACTTGGCATATTTATAATGAAATGTCTCCCCCTATTGGGTGTCTTATGAACTCAAACATAACCACACCTTATGTTAAAGAATAGAGAGAACTTTATGACCTCACTGTGACATTGAGCTTTGACCTAGACCAGGGGTCGGCAACCTTTACCATTAAAAGAGCCATTTGGGCCCATTCCCCACCAAATTAAAATCCACTGGGAGCCACAAAACCTATTTGACCGCTAAATTGAAGATAACACTACATTTATAGTTTCCTTAAACTTATGATTTACATATGAGAACTATAACGTGTTACTTTTAACTATGAACAGAAAACAACTAACTTTTATTTTCCTTTTTTAACAACACAAAACACCAAATTCCTTTGAACTCTGAAAGAAAAACACACTGGCATTTATAAAGTAATTTTCAACTAAAATATACAATGCAGGCCAGTTTGAGTCTTTCCCTTATTTAAGGAACTTAGAAGAAATCTGCCTGCACCGACATTGTAAAATCTTACAGCTGCAGCATATTTAGTTTCATTAATAAGGGCAAACAAAAAAAATGCCAGTTTATATGTTAATGCCTATTTCAGTGAGCCGTTATTCCTTAATTTACTCACGTGGCGTACAGCAGTCAATCGTCAACCTGAATACGAAACACAACTACATCAGTTCAGGGTCCGATATAAAAATATATATTTTCAAAATAATAGCTCATTAAATTATTTCTTTTACCTGGTTAATGTGATTTCTGCTCCTGAACTGCACAGCGTCTCTATATCAGGTTTCTAAGACGCCACTTTCATTTTCACGCAGGATTGCAAGCTCTCATCTGTGAGGCGCGAGCAATGTTTACTTTTAATGTAGTTCATGATGGAAAAGACCCTGCTCACACAAGTATGTGGATCCATAGATCCACAAAACTACAGCTGCATACTTTTTCATGTTTATACTGTATAAGTGTCTAGAATGGCACTCCATGTATCAAGCTTGTCCAGTTCGAAAAGGTTTTCACTGTTACTCTATTTGGCCTTCTGACGAGCAACATCTTCAAGATCAGCTGTCACGTCTTTGTCAGCTATGTCGGCCAGTTCAAGCTGAAGATCAGGCTGACTTACAGCTGTAAATGCAGTCATATGCAATAGTGCTGTATCATCCTGTCCTTGACAGTCATTGCAGAGAGAGGCATATCTCTAATTTTCTGAATAATTTCACTCTTGTTTTTGAAGTTCGAGAATAGATGTTCTGATATCTTAATGAATAATTCTTTGATATAGTCTCTATCTGTGAATGGCTTCCTGTGTCAGGCTCTCTTTAGCTGCCACAAAACTAGCAGAAATACTTGAATTACTAAAGTTTATCCACTTCTTGAAAATAGTTTTGCTCAGGTTTCTGCAGCAGTTCCGAAATCGCCCTTCTTCGCTCATCTCCAGCTCGGTATTTTCAGCAAAGGCAGTGTGTTTATTCTGGAAATTTCTTTCAACGTTTGATTCTTTTGTTGTTTGCTAATTTCTCACCACATATTAAACATGCCGGTAAACCAATTTTGTCAGAAGTGAAAGCAAACGAATCTGTCCGTGATGCATTAAACGTTCTTTATTTGTCAGAAACTTTTCTCTTCTTAGATTTATCCATTGCTAGCTTACCGGGGTCAAAATGAGTCACACCTCAATCTCCAAAAAAATTAGTACCACATCGAGAGAAAAAAACCTGATAAAATAAAATAAAGTCAATTTAAATGAAATGGTCATTATTTATTCACATAATGTTTTTTTCAAAAATGAGCTTGCTCTCTCTAAGCCACAGCAGAGGGATGAAAGAGCCGCAGGTGGCCGATATCTGACCTAGACCTTACAAAAACAAATTATGTCCAGGACTTTGGTGGGGTAACATACTGACCATGTCTGGCTGAAATCCATTCAGTAGTTTTGTCAGGAAATTGTTCAGTAACCAACTGAAAAGCAAAAAAAAAAAAAAAAAAAAAAAAAAACAAGGGCCAAACCCCCCCCGTGAAGGAACTAAACCACAAAACCAAACAAAACGGAAAATTTACACCCCTGGTCCCAAAAAAAGCAGTTTT
>JBCNYH010000017.1:8428292-8443466 GCA_039654325.1 Tandanus tandanus | reverse complement strand
GTGTGTGTGTGTGTGTGTGTGTGTGTGTGTGTGTGTGTGTGTGTGTGTGTGTGTGTGTGTGCTCACTTTGGATGGGTAAAATGCAGAGACAATAATTTCCCTTGCAAAAATCAAAAAATCAAATGCTGGCTACAAGTACCCTGCGATGCACCGGCAAGATACTTGGGGTGTACTCTTTCTTCATGCATAGTCGGCTGAGATAGGCTCTAGCTGTTGATACACATAAGGGAAAAAAATAAGAAAAATATCAAGAATTAAATATATTTATAAACTATAATGAATAGATCGTTTGATTAACAGTCCAATTTTATGTACATTAGGTGTTTTATTGACAAACTTAGTAGAGGGTCTCCACACTGCTTTTTCAGGTTTCCACGGTTGATAAGTATATTCTACTGAATTAATCTGCACAATATTGTTGGCAAAATTGGTAAAAAAGTAAGAGGTATCTTTGTTATTGAGTGTCCTGTTATTGGCAAGTCATCCATTTCAGAGTGATAAAATAACTAGTTTTGCCCGAGACTGCACTGCATCATAGCATCACAGCAAGTGGTTTATACAAATACACATTGTGGAAACTCTGTGGGTTTAAAAGTCATCAAGCACACAACCTGGTTTCATGCTGTCTACACTGTCTTCACAGGAAAAGGAAGCCAGAACACTCTGTTGTGATTCATGTGCAACTATCAGGCTCACTATTCCTGCTGCACGTCTTCTTTCTGACAAGTACACTGGGGTCACAAGTAGAGAAAGTTCTAGTATGTCAGTGCCTTGGCTTAATCTTACACTGGGCCTTGCTTGCCACTTTCACATGGACTGCTATTGAAGGTTTCCATTTGTACCTGCTCCTTGTGCGGGTCTTCAACATCTACATCAGGAGATATTTGCTCAAACTTAGCTTAGTGGGTTGGGGTAAGTTTCAACCTTACAAGACCGTTAATTAAAAACTATCTTAAAGAATCTTTTTTTAGTGTATAATCCATAGTGTTTGTTTGGATTTGTCATGTTTAGATATTGGACTGTTTCCCCCCTCTTGCTACAGGAGTTCCTTTGATCACAGTGGTGATCTGTGGACTGACTGGTGAATATGGCAAATACAGCATAACGGAAGGGAATAACAATGAAACAAATCTGTAAGTCCAATAATTCAGGTTACCATAACTGAATCTATTTACTGTAATAGTTTACATAAAGTATGTTCATTTGTAAAATAATAATAATAATAAATATAATAATATGATTAATAATAATAATGATGATGATAACAATAATGTTGTTATTATTGGTTTCATATAAATATAGTTTATGCTTTGTATGGGTGTAACTTTTTCATATTTTTTATACATTTAAAGAGAAGCAAATGTAGATGTAAATAATATGTTAATATATTATTAATAGTATATCCCTCCATCCATTGTTTATATCACTTACCTCTTACTTTAAGAGGTGGGGTACATGCTGAACAGGTTGCTAGTCTGTTTCAGGGTTTCTAATGTATGTGCTCACTCACTGACTCATTTGGTGAACCATTTAATCCTATTATGGTTGTGGGGAGGCTGGAGCCTATCTCAGCCAACACAGGGCGAAAGTGAGGTACACCCTGAACAGCTCGCCAAACCATTACAGATCCAACACACACACAAAACCATTCACACGCACATCCACACCTTGGGGCAATTTGTAACAGTCAATTGACATAATGTGCATGTCTTTGGACTGTGGGAGGAAACTGGAGTACCCAGAGGAAACCCACACAAGCACAGGGAGAGCATACAAACTGCACACAGAAATGCACAGGACTCGAACCAGGACCTTGCTGTGAGGCAGACGGGCTTACCACTATGCGACCAAGCCGGCCTATAATATATATATATATTTAATTAAATTTTTTATTGTAAATGATAAAAATAAATGTAAATCTTAAATGTTATATCTACATCTAAATATATGTTATAATCTATTTAAATATAAATCAACAACTTTAATGATATGTTCGTATGCTAACTGTAGCCGCTCTTTCGGAGAGTGCTTCATTGTGAAAACATGGTGGCAGTATGTTAGCTAGTCTTACACTTTACACCGTAGATTAGCAAGAAACTAGCGGATGTTAGGAGCAACTTCACAGGTGGCATGATTATTCAGTTGGTTATCAAGGCACTCATTTGGGATCAAGCAAACAACAAGCAACAAGAGAACAAGAACAAGCAAAGCTATAAGCAATATAAAACTTGAGGCCAGCACTACCGTGAGAGCTGTTGATATAGAAGATAAATCAACACTTCTGACTAATCAGACTTGAGATTTTAAGGATGCTGTGGTATAATTTAATTTAGTTTTTCTTACAATGAATGCCTTTTTTGCCCCTTGTGCAGCTGCTGGATAACAAGTACGACAGTGAGTTACATAACAGTGAACGGTTATTTGGGACTGGTTTTCCTCTTCAACTCAGCAATCATGGTTGTGATTGTGGTAAAGATGTGGCATTTAAAATCGCGAGGTGTCCTTGGTGGAAACAAAATAAGAAGGCTGTGGAAAGACTGGGCATCCATGCTGGGGCTCTGCGTGGTTTTGGGACTTTCATGGGGTCTGGCCTTCATCACACATGGACCCCTGAGTCTACCAGGGATTTACCTGTTTACCACCTTAAATGCTTTTCAAGGTAAGTGTACTGTAATAGTATTAGGTCTCAGTCCTGATTTGTTTCCACTACTCATTCCTTCATGTCTTATTGCTTCGAATTGTCTTTAATGCTTTTCCGTGTTTAAAGGAATGGATGAACATGATGTGCTTTCATCTTCCAGGTGTTTTTGTTTTCCTGTGGTTCCTATCAATTACATGCAAGTCAACTTCTGTGGAGAGGACTTCAACAACTAATTTCTCTATGAGTAATTTAAGCTCATGACAGCCGATGGCAAAAAGCCCTAAAAGAAAAGGTTAAAAGAGGTTAAAAAAGGTTAAAAGAGAACTAGAAAAGTATAAAGGAACAAATTATAAAGCAATATAATTTAATAACTCAACTCCAAGCTGCCTGCGATGGCCTGGCGAACTTTCCAGGGTGTGCTCTGCCCTCGACCAGAGTCGGCTGAGATGGGCGCCAGCCTCCCCGTGACTCTAATTAGGATTAAGCGCTTCAGAAAATGAATGAACGAATGAATGAACTCCAAGCTGCTGTGTCTTGCCACAGTTTTTCCTCCAGATGATAAACATATAATACGTGGTAATAAACAATATGTAAAATTAATTCGGGGTTCAAACTGTACAGTAACAAAAAGAAAATTAATTTAAATCATTACAAAATGGATTATGGTTAGGTGCCATAAACATGGGAATTAAAATAAATGTTACCTTTTGCAAAAATGTTACACAAGACACGGTAATAAACACAGCTGGGATAGATAAAGACACATGAAAGAAAAAAATAGATAGGGGAAGATATAACACTGAATATTATTCATTTATTCAACCATTTGCCATACTGCTTAATCCACGTGGAGGCTGGAGCCTATCTCAGTAGATACACCCTGAACAGCTTGCCGGTCCATTGCAGGGCCAACACACACACACACACACACGCACACGCACACAAACACACACACTCACACAAATACACAAAACCAATCACACTCACATGTAGGTTCATCAGCCAAATAGTCTAATGTGCATGTAATGGTGCTTCACTTGGTCAGGTCGAGGCTCAGCAACATTATGTGGCAAAAAATTAAGTTGGTTGACGACCTGAATGTACTGAATGATCAAGTTATCCCATCAATGGACTTTTTTACCCTGATGGCATTAATATGAAATTTGGGTTCGAATAGTGAAAGATTGGTTCAGGGAGCGTGAAAAATTATTTTCACACATAAACTGGCACCACAGAGTCCTGACCTTCACCCTATTGAAAGACTTTGGGATGTGCTGGAGAAGACTTTATGGAGTGGTTTAATTTTCCTATCATGGATTTTAGATTTCAGTGAAAAATTAACCCAATTCTGGATGGAAATACATGCTGCTTAAGTTTGTAGAAACAAAGTTTCATTCTGAATGTGTTCCTAAGTTTCATTTGGTTCTCAGAGAGCACCTTCTTGTAATTATGGTTCCAACTGAAGGCCTTCAGAGTATAATTAGCCAAATTATAGCTCTGATATTTTCTCATATTTTTAGGATATTTTATTTTTGGGAGGTGTTGGATGGTGTACTCTGTGTCATGTTCTAGGATGTAATGACCCTTTGGAGACGGTATGGGGGGGTGAGGGGTTTTCCTCTGACCGAAACATCTTTTTTTAATTATCTCAAGTAATATAATGCTAATGTATATTTAATGATAAAATAAAATGCACATAATTACACAAAATAACACAGTGGTTCTCAATTTTTACATCAAGTACCACCTTTCAAAATTCTTGGCTCTTCAAATACCACCATAATGACCAACATTAAAATATATATGTGGTTGCAAAAGGAAGGAGAAAGTGCACTGCCTTGTCAGAAAGCACAGGGTATTCACTGTACTGCTTCATCCAGAAGTCCAACAATGTGTGCTGTCTAAAAGATGCCTTCAGTGTTTCATCACAAGACAGCTCACATTTTCTAAAGAAAAATTTTTTTAATAAAAAATACAATGGTTTGTTCTTAAGTGCCGTGTGTTTGGTCACACACTGCGGCCTGGGCTTCTCGTCTCTCCCAATCCAAATAAATCCAAATTTAATGTCGAGTCATATGTCCTCACTGGTTTGTACCATTTGCTGCTGCTAGCAGATGTTCTGGAGACTTCACTAGCGCCACCAAAGTAGCCACTGTTAGCACCTGTGCTCGGCTAACTCTTGTCATTTTCAGTTCTCGTGCTTGAATCGCTCTCCTCCCGATCTGCACTTCTCTTCCCAGATTGAAGCCACTATAGCAGTTTGGTCGAACCATCATAGCCAGTATCAGCTTCAAGAGCTGACCGGCCATGTCAGGGCAGTTTCAAAGTAAAGCTATGCGTGTCTACCCAGAAGCACCTGCAAACTTTTTTCAGTTTATTTGTATAGCGCTTTTTACAATTGACATTGTCACAAAGCAGCTTTACATAGTAAAAGTAATTTAAAAATTTATTTAAAAAATTTTTCTACAACCCCCTACACATCCCTAATGAGCAAGCCAGTGGCGACAGTGGCAAGGAAAAACTCCCTCAGTTGACACGATGAAGAAACCTTGAGAGGAACCAGGCTCAAAAGGAACCCATCCTCATTTGGGTGAAACCATAAAAAGAGAAACATCATTTCAGTCGAACATGTAGTCCGGTTGTTTATATACCACAACTGTAAGTCCTAAATAATTGTGGCAAAAGAGTTTATATCACCAGCAGTGAAAAGTCATCTTCACAGTCTCTGAGTGCACATCTACGATTTATGGATCATCATCAGCAGGAGCGAGGGGCTTCCAAGATGAGAACTTCAGCCAGCATCAGCACACAAGGACAGACCACAGGACTCAGAAAGCAGAAGGATCAGGATCACCGGCATGCCAGAAGTAGCATGTGTACCTCAGCAAAAACGCAGGGTTTTTTTAAGTCTTAACTTAATTTTTATCTCCTTTAATTTTTTTACACTTAATTCATAATACATTTTCATTCATTCTAGTTCGTATGTCTGACAGTCTTTCATGTTTTTTATTAATTTTACCTTAAGTAGCTTTATGTAATTCAGTGATGCCTCTGTGTACCACACTTTGAGAATCAGTGACTTAACATATTATAAGAAAAAATACATCTAATGAAATAAAAAGTCTGACACAAAATTATTAATAATTTGAAGGCCAAAATCCAGTATTTAAGTTATTTTCCCGTATTGAAATTAACATATGTATTAATATGCAAATATGTTTACAAAGCCGCTCCATTTACAACTTTTTTAAAGCATAGGCTGCCTTAATACACTATATAATTTTATCATTTTAATAGTATTTACAAAACACATAAACGTCTGCATACGTGCATTAAAAAAGACAAATATTGAATTCCATCAGCTGGGTGTGTGTGTGTGTGTGTGTGTGTGTGGTCTGCAGCACACACCCTCGATAAAACACAGACACGCATCAAAAAGGCGCACCGTCAGAGTCCATCACCTAGTAAATGGGTGTAACCTGCTAATATTAGCTCTTAATATCGGGGCGAAATTCGACAATAACTTCAGAAAGTGAAGTCAATAACTTACAAATCTTATGCAGGATAGAACGAGCATTTTACTGAGTAAAATACAGTCGTTTGAGAACATACATATCATGAATAATAACTTCATAGTTATAAGTTTATCAGCGGAATGTGACTCAATGATGATCTACCTCTGACCAAGCTCGAGACGGCTTTGGTCAGAGCACGCACCGCACGTGCACGTACCGACGTCACCACACGGATACACACACACACTGAGACTCAAAAAACACAAGCAGGAGGAGAGAAAACAACTAGAAATGATGATAAGTGAGTGTTTTGGTGAAAGTCATAAGACGTGACTACATCAGACTGTTAGCTGTGAAAGATTTATCACAGCAGGTGGCAGCGCAGCAGCCGCGCATAAGTGTGTAGTCCAGGGTATGGAAAACGACTGCCCTAAGCCGACCCCGCCATGCAGCCGCCGCCTCGACCTGTATCACAACACCCATTGAACACATTTGAGCAGCAGTTCAAGTTTAAAATCTTTCAACTGAAAATCCTTCATGGCTTCTTGGAGGGACAATTAGCCTAAGAATATACAATGCTTAAGTACGTTTAGTAGTTTCAAAAAGTAACAGCAGCCATTCAATATTAATCTTAGACAAATGGACTAAGACTGCAGTAGTTAAGGCCAGTGAAAGTAGATTTTTAGTATCTTGTCACCCTGTGCTTACATGTGACTTTACCCTGTGCTTTCATGGCATTTTGGCCCTGCATGAGAAAAGTTTGTCGCTCGTTGCTTCGTCGGTCCTGCTGACAATCTTTTTTGTTTGTTTGTTTGTTTAATCAGCCAATTCGGAATTAAACGAACACTGCCGGGGTCATCATCGAGTGTTATCGAGGTTGCTTCTTGGATTCAGAACAAATCTGTAATGGCGGCGTGTTTGCACACATGTACAAGTGCATGGCCTCTTTTCAGTCAGTAGTTGTACCGAGTTTGAAATATTTTGATAGGCTGTTTAGTCTTGCGCCTGAAGTTGGTAGTGAGAGAGATTCAAGTCACATACTGCATGTACTGATAGTGCTTGTGCAATCCTGTTCTTAGATGTTGTTGTATTCTGTTCAGATTTTACCTAATAGTGGAAAGGTATGATACAATGTGGGTCCAGTTCCCATATTTTAAAAAACTGCTGAATTTCAGGGCTTGTGTAATCCTGCTCTTAATTATGTTTTTTTCTGATTCTATTTTCACTTCATGAAAATAAAGTTAATAGTTTGACAAATCTCTTTGTATAAGAACTGGCACGGTGTTGAAGGGTTGACCAAAATCCCTTACACTTTTCTTCACATTGCGATTCTCGATCAGATGATGAAAGACGATCGAAAACCCTCCTCACTTTTCCTGCAGTGACTGACGAGAAACTAAAAATCAGATTTTTCTGGCCTAATCTATATGTATATTTTGATAGGCTGTTTAGTCTTGCACCTGAAGTTGGTAGTGAGAGAGATTCAAGTCACATACTGCATGTACTGATAGTGCTTGTGCAATCCTGTTCTTAGATGTTGTTGTATTCTGTTCAGATTTTACCTAATAGTGGAAAGGTATGATACAATGTGGGTCCAGTTCCCATATTTTAAAAAACTGCTGAATTTCAGGGCTTGTGTAATCCTGCTCTTAATTATGTTTTTTTCTGATTCTATTTTCACTTCATGAAAATAAAGTTAATAGTTTGACAAATCTCTTTGTATAAGAACTGGCACGGTGTTGAAGGGTTGACCAAAATCCCTTACACTTTTCTTCACATTGCGATTCTCGATCAGATGATGAAAGACGATCGAAAACCCTCCTCACTTTTCCTGCAGTGACGAGAAACTAAAAATCTCTTTTTTCTGGCCTAATCTACAAGTTCACTCTGAGATAAATGACTTGTAAAAGGATGACACTGAACATGTGTTGTTGTATTTACTTCATCGACACCTCCACCTGTTATGACTCTTATTTTCATGTGATTTCATTCTAGTTTTTATTTCATTTCCTACCTAATAACAGGCAGTAAAATCCCTGCATTGATTTGTCTCACCTGGTCTGTTTATTATACACAGGTATACACAGCTGCAGTAAAAATATACTTACTTTTTTATTATTGGGAGGATCTTATTACTGCCTGCTCTTAGACATAGCTTTCTGAAAGTAAAGCACGAGCACCCCTCAGTGTCTTGTGCGCTCGAAAGACCAAATGAAGCTCTGTAGGTAAGTCACGGTGAACGAGTCCCCCTACAGGCGCAATCGCGTCATTGCAATCGGCTGTGCACAGTGCACATGAACCACTGTTTGGTTATTTACATTTACATTACACATTACAGAAAATTCGAGAAACTAGCTTGACACAAGTGCTAACCTAAACATCACACTGAGCACGTAAAAATGTGTATTTAAGGGGAGTAACGAGTGTACTGAACGAATCAGGTAAAGGGGAACCGAGATGGGTCATGTGATTGATCATGTGGTGGACTTTGTGATCTGTGGTGCTGCTGGGAAATTGAGTGTTTGGAAGGTTGGGCTGTCTGTCTATCTCTCTCTTTGTAAAAATCCCCTTTAAATGTGTTGCACTTTTTTTTTTTTTTTTTTTTACATATCGGTTTGTGTTCTTCAATTACTGCTAACAACATAAACAACAAAAATTATGATGATGTAAGGGCAGCAGCACGGCAAAAAGGTCCTGGGTTCAAGTTCCAGATTCGAGCATTTTCGTGTGGAGCTTGCATGGGTTTCCTCCAGGTACTCTGGTTTCCTCCCAGTCAATTGGTTGTTCCCAATTAATTGCGAGTGTAAACAGTTGTGTGCGTGTGTTGGTGCTGTGGTCTGGCACGGAGTGTAAACCACCTTCACCCAGTGCCAGCAAAGACAGGCCTCATCCTCCACGCAAACCTTATAGAATTAAGGGGTTTGGAAAATGAGACTGAGTGATAAGTATGATGTTTGGGTTTTTTTTATTACAGAATTTTGATTATAATCAGATATTTTGTAAATTTTCCTTCAACCAAATTACATATAAATCCATTTTATCTTGATAAAGCCTAACGTCACACATGATTTTGAGTACAAAGATTTATTAAATTGAAGATGTAATGACAATCAAGATAAAAATATATATATAAAAAACAAATGTATAATAAAAAAAGTGCACAGAACCTGTTTACAGCATCAATTGTACAGACATGTCTGAATAAATAGTATAAATTAGAAAAGACAAATTCATGTTCAGTTAAACTTCTCATAAGGCACATTAACAGTGACTGAAAATGTACCAAGTAAATAATTTCCCTGAACCTTGACATTATCTAACTAAGAAACTTGCTAGCCTTGAAGCTAGAGATAGATATTGCTGTTTAATTTATTCCAATATCACAATGAAGTCTTAAATGTTATTTCTTAATAATTAAACAACTTTTTAAAATGCATCATTTAAGTGTGAATTTCTTCGCACCCTTACTTCGGATTATAAGCTGCCTGAGTAGGAAAAAAAAAAAAAAACCCGTTGCAAAAGGCGAAATAGCCATCTCGTAGAAGTTTAAAACTGCACACACACTCATGGGGCAGAATATCATTATTGCTTAACTGTTTTTTGTACATCAAAACATTTACAAAACCAAGAACCATGCAGTCGTTGGAAGCAGCTGCACAAACATTATTTAGAGCTTCTTTTTTTAGTCATGCTATCAACAGATGCTATTATTCTGTAGTGGAAGGGGGGGAAAAAAAAAAAAAAAAAAAAATTATTACACACCAACATATGTAACATTAAGCAATATAACCCAAGATGCATTTAGCACATGCTGACATAGCCTGCCATAATAAATAGTTCACATGCAGTTTCATCTGAACATTATGTGACAACAGCATTCAAAAATGAGATTAAGAAACACATGCATTTAATGGATATAAACTGGGCTATCTTTAATTTGTCCACTGTTCATCACTCTGTTGCAACCTCAATCAAAACACAATGTTACAAAACTGACCGCTCAACCAGCCCATCTAGAGCAGCTGACCTCAGACAGTAAAGCTGATTTCTTATAAAAAAATTAACCATTATTAAACTAAGCAACATAAGGGACACAATGTAATTTCATGAACATTCATAACTCAATTTACACACAGGAAACTAGGAGCCAAACATGAGGCTTTGGGTGCACTGGAATTAAAAGGAAAAATATATATTTACATGCACTACAAAAACAGTAAATATTTTACAGTGCCAAAAATATATATATAAAAAATTAAAAATATGAACACAAAATGGATTACACATTTTAAACCATCAACTCAATCCTGACCCTATGGATTTACTAATGCCCTCACTTTTAATCCTTTTTTCTTTAACAAAAAACAAAAAGCAGGAATCAGAATTTATATACAGTCGTGTAGGAACAATAGAGTCTGCCACTGGAGACAAAGTGACTGAGCCTCGTGAAGATGCTCGGAGGGGCAAACTGGGTCACCAAGTCTCCTTTAATTCCTCTGTGAGGGGAGATGGCAGCGTGTCTGCAGCACATGGGGACCCCATGGCAGGTGGTGTCCTCGATGGCGGCGGCTGCTGCTTTGGACTGCAGCAGGGCTTGAAGAGGCGTGGATCGATGATGACTTCACCAAAACGTCCTTTATACACAATGCCACAGCACACTTTCTGTCTGCAAACACAGAAAAAAAAAAAATTGAGTAAAGAGACAACACAAGTAACCTTTCTTGCAACCCGAAACTCATCTAGACATCTTGAGGATTATGTGCGAGAAAGTAAATAAGGGGGGCTGAGAACCTGTTAGCATGCAAATATCCACTGGTTTAGAAGAGCCTTTTACACCAAGAGAAATGTTTTAAACAAGATTATGGAGTTTCTTTTATTAAGGGTAAATGCAGAATTCAGGAAATGGCAAGAAATGTTTGTGCTCTAAAACAAGTCACTAATTTCCACAGTACACTCCTTGAACCATGTATGCTCTTCCCAGGAGCCAACCCTCACAAGAGAGTAAACAGAGGGGTTTCAAAACAGTGTTTCCAGTAGTTGAGGACACAGACATGGGCACTTCAGTTGATTGCTGTGTGTGAAAAGACAAAATAAAATCTTATTTTTAAGTTAAGTGCTTGCAGTTCAGTTCTGCAATACATCAGAGGTCTTCATCCATGTTCCTGGACAGCTACCATCCTAAAAACTTCATCTCCAACCCTAATCACACACACCTGATCATCTGATTATTACCTTAAGTAGTTTGGTGGTGTGATTTTGTTTCTGCCCTGCTCCACACTAGCCTTTCTGGACTATTAAAGTGTACCTGTGGTGAATATGTAGTACTAGCTCTTTAAAACGATCACATATGACATCAGGCAATGTCAGTCCTTCCTTCTTGTCAAGTACACATGAGTGCTGTCACACTAACATTACTACTAGGCATGCGCAGCGACACATCTTCATTGGCTGTTCCAGCCCTGTAGTGACAAACTCGTTTTGTCCTATTGGCTGGGCTGCACGCAGCAAACACCAGTCTAAGAGATCACATTACCAGCCAGTGCTGAGCTGTGTCGCCAGGAAAATTGCAGAGTGCAAAGCATAAGGCAGCACAAACAGAAAACATAACATTGCCACAGGCCATACTATGAAAACATTTTCTTTTGGACGCAATTCAGCAGTCTACGAAGACCACTTCAAGCCGACCTGCTATCGGTGTGACCTCCAGGCAGAATTACATGGCACGAAGCCCAAGCTGTTTCGTCTAAAACCGGATGCTGTTCCTATGGAATTCCCTCATAAAAAGTCAAAGGATGACTGATAGGAGCAACGCCTCGCCAAAAGGAACCAGTAAAAGGTAAGAGCCATTAGTATGCGAGGAGTTTTATCACCTAAAATGTCACTCACTGCTTGTTTACTTGCGCTGGACAACCCGGGCCCAAAGAGTTCACTTCACTTCCGGGAAGGTGGTTGCTCTGCATTGGTTCAGCCCCCACTCGCAATCCACGGGATAAAACTGCCCAGTATAGTGCTTTTTATGATCATTTATATTAAAATAAGCTCTGTATCGCTTAAACATATTACATCACGTAGTATTATGCTGTAAGGACGATTCTTTAAATAAAACATTCATTTATTACACTATACCTTTTCCAGTAGGAGAGATCAAGAAAAGAGAATCCCGCAGGAGTTGGGCGCCTCTGCTTAGTTTCAACATCTGAGCCATCGTCTGACTGGTTGCTGTGGCTAGGAGACTGAGAGGGAGACATGCTGGATGTAGTGCTGTGGGCATCAGAATCTGGACAGAAACAAACAAAAAAAGAAAATCAAACATGCATACACATTCACAAACTCAAGGTCAAGGCTACGATTCGAAAATGCTGCACTTAGCAACTGCCTGATCCAACACACCTACTGCTTGTGATTAACATGCCTCACTTTACAGACATATCCGCTTTATTACAAATAATGGAGTCAAACGAGACACTTCACAGAACTTACTTTGCCGTTTAAACTTATGCAGCTTCTTCAGCTTGCTTTTCTTCTTCCCATCAACATTCTTCACTTTTTTGGGTTTCGTCAGCTTGAATCCAGGTCCCGCTCTCGCATCCACCACCTTGAAGAAATAAAATTTAAATCAGCAAAGTGTTTTAAACATAAAATCACCACACAAGCTTAACGACCCTGATACATACATGATTCCAGTTCTTCTTCGAGCCGTGTGGCAACTTTTTCCATCGCTTCACAAGCAGCACACAGGCGTTACAGATGTCCCCAACTCTGTCTTCAGAGAGACTAATAGCAAATAAGAATAAAGCAAAAACAAGAAAATCAATCATTGTTCAAAATAAAAACAGCTGGATGAAACTGTCAAATGTTACGTTATGATGTTAGGAGTGTTTATATTTTGGAGGCTTTCAGGCTGGAAATGATTCCATTCCATTCCATTATCAATGTAAGAATTGTAGATATCAATCTAGACCATTACCTGAATATTTTATTAAATAAAAACATATCCTACTGTAATACTAAGCAGCTGTCTGGTCATTAGACTGGCCTTGAAATGTAATCGAAACATGATCATTCTTTTCAAACTATAAAAACTGAAAACTCAATGACTATAGCGGCATACAGCATGATTTTGATGGAGTTTGCATTTACATTTACAGCATTTGGCAGACGCTCTTTTCCAGAGCGACGTACAATTATTTTTATACAGGTTAAGGGCCTTGCTCAAGAGCCCAACAGTGGTGATGGTGGGGATTTAAATTCATTTCTCAGCAACTATGAGAACAAGAGACTTCCTCTATTTCATCATTTTGGTACTCTGTTGCTCCTAAAACTAAACCATCATATCACAGTTATGCATAATTTTATCCCAAACAGTAAACATGGTAATATTATAGTCTCAGTACTGTGTTGCAGAAAATCTCACCCAAAGCAGAGGCGGAAGGTTTCCTCGTATCTGCTGCTGTCTGTGAACCGGGAACTGGAGGACTTGGTCTTACAAATGCAGCAGCCTTCATGGCTGCGATAAATCTTTGATTTGTGAAATCCAAACATCTCTGGTCTTGAACCTGTCAGGGAATTCATAACAGACGGGTATGTGGTTTAAAGTCAGACTCAGAGGTGGACACGAGCCTTCATGAACACACATTAAACTGACCTTGAGAAGATTTTCAAACTGCCTAAAATATTGAAATAAAAAGAGACATTATATATAAAAGGTTTTAGGACAAATGTACCATACACTGCCTCTTCCTGCCTGTTATAAAGAAATGCACTAGGTAGTGTATAGCAGCCATTCGCACTTTACAGATGGCACTTCTGGGAAGCACCGAGTCAGTTTCAGAATTTGCCCATTAAAACTTTTGTGCAAAGTAATAATGTGATTATAATGTTATTGTATCTGTTACTATAACACCCTTACATAAACTAGGTGTACAAATATTAACCATTCTGTTTATGTACCTCCCTAGCGCACGAGCACGCCTACCTAGGAACAATGCAAGCAGATCACATACATGCAAGAATAAAAACAGAACTGAGGTTTAGTACAAACCAAACTGAAACAAAACAATGGCTCACATGATCACCGCTCAAACTTGCTCATAAACAAACAAGCATTACTGAGATAAGCAGACAGACATGCAGGTAACAGTTCATGGAGTAAACACAAAACCTAAAGCAAGCACAGGTAGCTCTCGCTCGTTAATAATCCCTTACATTTTTATTTATTCCCTCTTAAACAAGCCGTGGTAATCACAACCCTCTCAAAATAAGACTAGTTTGGATGGCAAAAACAGAGCTAGTAATACTTTAAATAAAAAAAATAAAAAAAAAGTATATTCTTGATGTCAAGATAAAATAATTTGAGAGAAAGAGAAGGTTTTAGTTCTGGTTTTACTAGCAGAGCTATACAGTTGCTTGAATTTCATGTTTAACTTTAAACATGAAATAGTGCATTAAGACATTATTGAAGTTAGCTTTGTTATTAATATATTATCGTTTAACGCGTTAATGCCCACCACTGGCAGCTGGGGTTAAACCCACTGCAATCACGGTTCCAAATGGGTTCCTCCAGGCTTTATTAGAGTCGTACAAAGCGAAGGGGGAAAAAAGCTTGTCAACACTGAGACGCAAAGCATCAGGATTACACTGCAGAAGACTGGAGTAAGATCTCCATGAGTCTACTTTTCCTCAAACACAGAACAAACAGTAATGTTTCTACATCACCCTCCCCCAAAGCTGTGCACATACACAATTTATTATATTCCAAGTTTATAACCAGTGCTTTGAGTTTATTATACTGGTACCATGTTACTTTGGCCTAATGCTCACCCTTTCCCAAAAAAAACTGAGTGGGGACAAAGTATACAAATTATAGGAAAGTTTAAGGGGGAAAAAAACATTTTCACACTTTTTTTCTGCTTCAGTTTATTACACCAACAAGACATTTCTTTTATATTCATACTTAACACTCACAAATACACTCGCATTTTAAAAAGCTCCTCAGACATGAGAGAGATATATATATAT
>JBCNYH010000017.1:8365139-8386214 GCA_039654325.1 Tandanus tandanus | reverse complement strand
TGAAGGAAGGGTCGAAAAAAAAAGGTTTTAATGAGGGGGGGTTTCCTGGGAGGAAAAGAGGAAGGTGACTCTTTGGGTTGGAAAGTTGAAGAGAGGGGAAAAAAAAAAAAAAAAAAAAAAAAAGCCCTGAACTGATATTTTTATGATACATATTTCTGGTTTTTTATATATATATATATATATATATATCTGGTTTTATATATATATATATATACACTGCTGTCTTTAGTTTAGATTGTTACAGTGTAAGATATAAAGCTCTGTATTAAGTTCAGAAATAAACAGTTGAGTGTTACAGATTTATCAACACAATGTATTATACAGCCACATATTCCTGGTCATAATACACAATATTTATGGTTTCAAAAATGACATGCAGAAGAGACAGAGTCAATGTTTCATTGGATTTTAGCCCCTAAAATAAGCTGCTAAGCTTTGAAATTGCATTTGCGATGATGCATATTTGTACTGATGTATAAAACACACCATCATAATCAAAGTAATATTACTGTGATACACATTTCTGTAGGTGGGGTTTACAAGACCTGCATGTGACACACCCCCTGGTTATCAGTCTGACATTCACCATCAACACTGTGATGGTCCGCTCTGCCTGATCACGTGATTACATGAATGGGCAGTTGTACTAGTGAAAGTTAATTTCACTGCTCATATAGACAAAAAATAACATGATGATACACAATAATATGTTGTGCGTCATCCATTGTCAAGTAGTGGTATTTTAAAAAATAGAGCCATTAAAAGGGTCATTTAAAGTTTGTATGTGATCCACCCACTACTTCATTCATAATCTGACCATCACTATATCAATAAACAGTCAGGTGATATAACCACAGTCTAATTCATTACCTGAGCATTATCAAAAAAATCTTATCTCAGTAGCGTAACACTTTCAGACAATATCAAAACTTTGGGGAGGGGTCAGTCATAATGTGATGGTTATATGACATCATGTCATCAAAACAAGTACACATTGAAGCCTTGTATCAGAAGAAGTTGATTTTTTCGGCCCTCCACTTTTAGGCAGTGCCCAAATCTTTTTACTATCATTTTCCCAGATTTCATCTTTATAATTTATTTCTCACAAGGAAGACGTTTTCTCTCTCTGATGATGAAGAAATCTGATGATAGAGAAAAGGTTTTCTGAAGTGTAGTCTCACAAGCATGGCATAATTAGTATGTGAAACAGGGGGTGTTGCATTTAGCTTTGGCTTAAAGCTTTTACTTTATGCTTCAAGTAGAGCTGCCAAGCTCATAAATAACTTTTGTACAGTCAGAATTTTTACTTTTGTTCAATTCCATTCATTCTGTTCATAAGCAGAACTTGACAAGCTGACACATCTTCTATGGGTGGAAATGGAAGCAGACATACATAATGACAAAGGCAGAACATGTACAAAAAAGATGTGAGTCAGTGCTTCAATGCTTTTGATAACAGTGAAGGTTGTAATTTGCATATATCACGCCCACAAACTTCACCATCAGTGAGGTAACTTCACTGAACAATTCCCACTTCACTCAGGTCTTCTGGCTGTTCTGAAAAAGGGGATGTTGGGTATCTATACAGAATGGTCTTGTGTGGGTTAATATATATGTGTTTGAATATTCTTGGAGTAAACCCAGTATTATGATTGGTCTCTAAAACATATATTTAACATACAGAAAGTTGTGTTTATATTTGGCTGTTGATCAAAATTCCTAAAAAGCCACGAGGGGATTGTGAATCAAGCCAAATTTGCATACGGCACAACCACAACTCTAATGTGCACATTTTCCATCAGTAATGTAGCTTTACACAGCAATGAAAATGCATTCAGTTTCCAGTATAATCTGATTTAGACTCATCACTTACAAGATTTTACCCTTTCCTTTCACCATGCCCCTCACAACTCTGTCCACTTTTGAGCTTTTTTTTCAGAATTATGAAATGGGTGGGGTTTGGATCTGAGCTGGGGGGGTGTATAGTCAAGTAAATTTGCATATGACACACCCACAATAATGCATATGATAATCACCACGAGGGAGGTAATGCGAACAATCAATAACTAAAATAAAGCTCTTTTAGTATTCAACTCTTAGGATCTCATTTATTCACTGTGTTCAAAAATAGAATTTAGATTGTAAGTGTATTTCTGTGAATTATGGTTTGATTGGCCTTTAGATTTAACATGGCTTAGTTGTAAAGGAACACAGTTACTTATTGCTAGAAGTAACTATGTTCAAATTACCTACATAGAATTTGCTTCCAGCATTAGAAGCTGATTGGCTTTTGTTATTAAAACTAGCTACACAGAATAAATGTACAATTTTTGTTCTCTTTTATTAGATCATATGTTATAAAAATGAGCATATCCAGGTGCTGGCTAAAAATAATATTGCTGAGAAACACAAAAACACAACAACAAAGTGATAGGGTTGACTGGAGGACGATGCTGAAGTGCACAAGACAATAGCTGCTGATGATGACTGCGAAGTCCCCAGAGATGAATGTGTGAGAAAGAGAAGACAAACAGAGTAACAGAAAGGGGGAGCACATATACACAGTGACCCGAAAAAAATCTCCCACATTTCAAAAGTAAATGGGAAAAAAAAGTGTTAAACAAATTATTATTTGCACACATGAAACTTCATTCAATACAGTTTTTACTCATCATGTTTTAAAGATGACATTCTCCAAGTGGTGGCCGTCATTGTCTAAACACGCTTGGGGGCGATTTCTGAAGGCTGCCCTGGCTCATCGGGTCATCTTGGGTGGAACAGCAGCTATCTCCTGCTGAATAACAACCTTAAGGGCTTCAAGAATTTGGGGTCAATAAGTATACACTTGTGATTTAAAGTAGCCCCACAGGAAAAAAACCCCAAGGCGAGGTCAGGGAACGGGCCGGCACCCAACATCGCCACACAACAAAATCACCCGATCCGGAAACATTTTCCTCAACACTTCCAGTGAACTACTAGCTGTGTGTGCCGTAGTTATTGCTGAAACCAGATTTCTTTTCAAAGCTGACCCTGCTGCCCTGAAACTCTTGACGCCCTGCAAGATTGTTTGCCGATCTGGAACCTTTTGGATCCGTGGAATACTGAAATCTCTTTGAAAGGCCCGCTGTGCAGCCATCACAGAATGGCTGAATAAAAACTATTAAATGAAGAAGTTTCATGTGTGCAAATAATAATCGGATTATCTCTAACCTTTGTTTTTAAATTTCCTTTAAATGTGGGAGTTTTTTGGGTTACTTGTTTGATTACTTGTTTGACAATGATTTCCTGTGAAAATGGGCCATGATGTCAAACATATGGAATACCAAAAAATGCCACCAGGCCACCACTGCCCCCATTTAGGTAATTAGTTTAGTCATTTTTTAATGCTAAACAGCTAGTTTATTTTTGTGGCCTTTTATTTAGTTGCTTCAGCCCCTGAGAGCAACATGAGTAATAATTGACCTACACTTATCACTTTATCTGGTAAAAGTAGGCCACTGAAAATTCAACGTAGGCCACTATCAGATTTAAAATGGTCAAAAGATGAGTAGTGCTTTATTCAGCATCAGTCTAAAGCTTGTGGTTTGAGTTCATCATAGAGCGGCATATGACCGGTCATTAATAGGTTGTGGTGCATTACTTTTGCTTACTGCTAATCCTGATCACCATAAAAAAAAGTGCACTATTTGAAGGTCTTCTGTAATATACTTGGGATAAATAACAATCAAAATTAGCTTTTATCAGTGATAGTGATTGAAGTGATCAGTGATAATGATAGAAGTCCATACTGTATATGGTTTTGAATTAGTGTTCCACAGTAATGGCATGTCTACCAGCACTCCTTTACAAGTCAAAAGTGCTCTATCTGATGACCTTGCTTTGACTTTGACCTTTGATCTTTGACCTAGACATTCCAAAATCAACTTGATGGGTGGGAATTGGATATGACCATTTTAGGGAGAAAAATGAGAGAAAATACCAAAAAAAAAAAGAAAGTTCTTTCTTCCCACCAGCTTGCTAACTTAAAATAGTTGAGAAAATAAAGGAACTGAGTAGATATACATGAATTCTGTATATTTATATCATCTGGTCATGATGCTCAGCTTCTGACTGGCTCAAACTTTGTGCAGAGCTATAAGAAAGAGGCATTATGCACAGTGACAAAATAGTAAAATATTAGACTAAACTTTCAATGGAAAGCTATCTATTGATTTACGCACAAAAAGGCAGACACCCCGAGTGACCTGAATGGTCAACAAAGCTCGGTGGGGTGGTTAGGACGTCGGACTACTCTTAGTACTGGCAAGCTGTCACTGCTTATGCTGTCCTAAGTAAGACTATTAGCCCTTAACTACTCAGCTGTATGAATGTTCTTTCATTTCTGTAAGCAGCTCTGGATAAGAGTATCTATTTATAGCTGAGACTCTGGACATGACTTACAGTTAGGACACTGTCTCTCAAGTACTTGATGTATCTGGAACATTTTTAACTCTGATTCAAAATGCTATTAACAACTACTGTATTTGATTATGAGCTTCTTGCTTCTCTTGATTTTGTGACTTAAATTTGTTCATTTATATGTGCTGTATATGTGGGTCAATATATCATGGTGCCCTAATGGATGGGCACTAAACAACCACCAATTACATGAGTCCACCACAGTACCTGAAACATAAGTTCTTTTAATTTTTATCTAGTATTCCTCAATATTTTATATTAATGCTAGCATAATGGGAATACTGTATACTACAATAATTCAATCAAGCACTTTAATTTCTAATAACAAAAACGCACCAAAATAGGCACAGACCTAGGGTACTATGTGCTAGTGATCAACACCAATGATCACACATCAATCGCTCAGTTTTTATCAGGATTTAACAGTGATGTCTACATTTGAAGCCCTGTCTTCAAGATCCTTTCTAATATTGGTCTCTCCCCTTTCAAACAGATAAAAGCCTAGCCTTGTATGAATGAAACAATAAAATGGCTGCTAAGTGGACAGGCATTTGTATTGACTTTACTTGGCTGTTCCTATCGTATGCACATTAATAAATTTTCCCATCAACACACATCCACTGATTTCCCTGCTCAGCTTTGAATAGTTCATTCAACTTTTTAAAACACTTTGATACATGAACATCTCTATTCTTCAACACTTTTGGTTCTTGCTGTATTAGATCAGACTGTTCAATGTCGATTATAATGGACTCACACCAAACCCTCATCTATCAACTTTAAAAACTTTAGCCTGACAGGATATTCAGAGATCCCACTTGTGCAAGGATTTTCACCAAACTTGGTGGGGACACTACCCAACATGAGTCCTGGAGGTTATCTCATTTTGGAATGTTTGGGTCAAAGGTGAAGGTCAGAGCAAGATCAAACTTTTTGGAGACGGAGAGCTTATAATTTCAAAAAAACAAGTACCAACAGACATGCTGTTACTATGGAACACTAACAGTAAACCATGTATGAACTTCGTAAATGAAACATTTTCCTTTGACTTTGAGTGACCTTGAAATGCCATCTCATAAATCATGCAAATGAAATTTTTTTTTTCCTGATTTGGTCACATTTGTATACTATAGAATATATCTTAAGATGAGCACATGTGTAATTAATACCAATTCCCATAAAGGTTCTATTTGCTACTTTATCCTTGCTGCGGGATGAAAAATGGTCTTTAATCATTTTTAATGATTTCTCCGAATTGAATTAGCTAATCAGCTTGCTAGACTCCAAACTCCATTTAGAACTTGTAGTAAAATACATTTTGGATAAAAAACATATCCTGCGTTTAACACCAGGACTCTGATGTTCCTTTGCTGTTTTTTCTAAGTTAATATCCAGGTATTACATGATGAATTTGCATATACTTACAGTCACCATCAGTGCAACAACCTCACAGTACAACCTCATTTTTCATGAATCTACACAATTATCATAAAAAGGTTTTCATTTATTCTTTATCTAATAGGGAGCTAAAAGGCTTAGGATCCCCACAATGGGTTTATGTAAAATAAAAGCTCATTGCATTAAGAGAGCAATGAATGAAATTTAAAATGTAATGTAAAAGTGTACACAATTTAGCAAAAACAGTTAGACTTTTAAATTATCCAAAAGAATAAGCCCACATCCTCCAAAGCGACTGCAGTGCACTGTATACTGTAATTATTTCATTAATCGCTCCACATTATGGTCGTGATTCTTCCAAATTCATTCACATAAACTTACTACATCAATACCACACTTCATAACAGTAAATAGTAATAATTGTACTAGTAAATACAGGTGATCTCTTAAATCACAGCATGCTATTACCCTCAGATGAATCATCTGGAGCTTCTGAGTGATCAGAATACCTCAAGTCCTCTGCACATTTACTGCAATTTATTATAGTGTTCATTTGTACAATATAAGTATAGTAAAAGGCATTATTGTAAGAATAAACTACACATCATGATGTCCCAATGGGCGGGGTATGAAAAAAATTTCCATAAGATGCCCACACAGTGTAAAGCGTCTCTGTCATACAAGGTTACCATCAACACATTAACTCTACAGAACAACCACCTATACTGTGACATGCTATATATTTATTTATATATAATAAAAATACTCCAGGGTTTGAAAGTGTCATTTAAGTTGTCGCCATGTAGCTTTCCTATGGATCTGGAGTTACATCCATTATGAGATATATAAATCATCTCAAAACCATAACCTTTGATATAAAGTGGCTAAAATTTGATTCGCAGGCAGTTTGAAAGACCTAGGATAAGTGACAGAAAGACATTTTTTTTTTTTTTTTTTGCTAAAACACGTGTTGATTTTTAGGGAAATTTTTTAGGCAGCTTGTATTTATACCAGTTTAACATTAGGAATGTTATCATAGTGGAAAACAGGCTTAAACATGACAAATTATTCATTTATTTCTGATTGGGCTATTTTAAACAAGGATAAGTCAGTCAATAACGTAAATGGCAGGCCCAAAAATAACTTCTGACAAGTAAAATTTGAAAAATTAATGCATTATTTCTCACATGGACTAAATACAAACTACTTAGTAACAACTTTGTAAGTAAACATTTCAGATATTATTAACTAGTTTATTGCTCATTGAAAATCAGAGAAAAAAGAAAGTGAAACAACTACATAAGGTAATTCACAGTCTAACATATAAAACTACAAAAAATGTTTTCACCTTCAACATTCATTGGCCTAGTCGTGACCTGAGCCACTTAACAGCATCTGTGATTTACTTATAGAAATGATCCTAACCTGCTTTATTACACTGCAGTGTTCTAACAGAAAAGTCCTGGCTTTGATTTTCTCAGGAGCTCAACGGGAGGCTGCAGCATTTGAAAAAAACAAACAAAAAAAAAACAAACTGTGGGATGAAAAGACCCATACAGCAGGGTGCAGCTCAGTAAACGGAACAGCGTTAATTCACAACTTGCACCGCAGCCATGAATCTGAGCTTAGTGATCAGGATTAGAAAGTGACGGTTACAGACAGGAAGTGTTTTATTTGGCTTGTGATGGCTGTCTGTTGGTTTTTATGACTGTGGGATCCTGTGTTCAAACCAGTCAGAGGACATAAGGAAGGAGTGAGTGTGAGAGTGCTGAGACAAGCCAAGTGGAGAGGCAGAAACTAGGGTATGTTATAATATGCTTTTTGCGAGATATCTGTTCAATAATTAAATACATAAAACTATTAAAAACTGACTAGAAGCTGCTGAGGTGAGGTTGAGGTGAATGGTTGTGTATGTGCTGACCCTGTGATGGTCTGGCGAGCTGTTCAGGGTTTACCTTGCTTTCGCCTAGTGTCGGCTGAGAAAGGCTCCAGCCTCCCCGTGACCCTGATAGGCAGTAATAATTAAGCAGTTCGGCAAATGAGTGAGATGAGTGAGTTTTGTGTTAAAATGTTTTGTTTGTTTATAATTTTTAAATAAATATGAAATAATGTAAAAAGGGTCGTGGGGAGGCTGGCGCCCATCTCAGCCGACTCTGGGCAAGGACATAGTACACCCTGGACAGCTCGCCAGTCCATCGCAGGGCAGAAACACACTGACGGCTATGCAGCCTACTTTTGATGAAAATCAGCAATGGTTCTTTTACATGCCTCTCACCATAGACAGTGAAAGACATGGCCGGTTAGCTGCTAACCCAGTTAGCTGCACTGGGGGGACAGCAGTCACAACCCGCTGATAGTGGGGCTTGAATCCCCGACCTTGGGATCAGTAATCCAGCACCCTACCACCGGGCCATCCCCCTGTTTGAAAACCTAAATAAACAAATATATTGTGATATACGCCTAGATAAGTATCATGGAAATGTCTTTAAGAATCGTTCTTTTTTTGTCATATTATGCAGCCACAGTGAAATCTCACATCTGGTTATTTATATTTTTAATAACAGTACCTATTTTAAATCACAGTAACACCCATCTGTTTGGATGTTTTTGCATCGAATATCATCAATAAAACCCTTGTTTTACTCTGCATTTACTTTAATTTTATTTATGTGTTTATTTATTTATTCATTCTTATTCTCTTATATTTTATTTTATTCTCTTAATCATTTTCCTTTTCATACCTTACTTTTTATTTCTGCTTTTAATCACTAAAGCACTCCTCTTATTTTTTATTTTTTCTGTATAATTTTATTAATGCTTGTTTTTTAATCCATATTATTATATATTCACTTTTGTCTGGCCTCTGGTGTTTCCCAATGCAAATTTAACAGATCCATGGTAGTGTTTCCTCAGTTCCTGTCCCTACTGTCTTTTATCTTTTATTTTAACATAGTTGGGGTGGGGGTGGGGTATATTTTTTATTATGTGTTTTTTTATTATGTAAACTACTTTGTATTACCTTGTCTGAAAAATGCCATACAAATTATGTTTTATTGATTGAGCTTCTTTTAAATGTATGACCGTATATAAGAACAGAAATCTAATCACGCATGCGAGTCATTGTCTTTAAGCAAAAGAAAATTCATTTCGTAGACCCCTTTTGCTTGTAGTTTCAGGAGCAAACCTAATTTTGGCCACAACAAAAACATTTATGAGATGCGTTGAGTTTCTTTCAAATGCGCATCAGTTACTGAACAGCAGGAAAGTAAAGAGATGTACTCAAAAGAGTGATGTCATTGAAAAAGGCCAATAGGGGAGCATGGGAAACTCCAGGGGGGTTACACATTGAAATGTGTTGAGCCCAGCTGTGCGCCTCAATATACTAAAGGCCTGGTGGTGCAAACAGGCTGTGAGCCAGCCAATCACACAGTCCAAGCAGGAGGAACCTTTTATACATATGCTAATGGGGCTCTCCCCCTGTGCCCTGTCACTGTGGATAAAGGGGATGGTTTGTTGAAAGCTCTGAAGCATTTTGAATCCTGCTGATATTTTAATAGGTAATAAATTAAGCATCTATTTAAAAAAGATACACAAGTGTTATCATATCAAAGATTTGGCCTACATGAAAGGTCATGTTAAACAAAGCCTAGTACCAGACGAGTGACAGATGGAGAGAGTCAAGCCTAGTGTAACCTGCTTTTAGGTCGTTTCAAAGGAGAATAAACTGAGCCAAGCATATGCTGCTTTGGAAAGAATATAACAATATTACAGTGTCTTCCAGGATTATCGGCACCCTTCATCAAAATGAGCATTTTTAATAAAGTTTAAAAAATCCCACTACACACATTAAATAAAACTTTGTACAAGAATTTTTGTGCCTTATCCAGTGTGAAAATATCTTTACTCTTACATCACGCTCACAAGCTGCTGGCTTCATTACAGACATGTACAAGAACAAACCCTTAAAGGCACATTTCAAAGTAAAGTTTAACAAAAAGTGGTAAAAATGCTGGTATATTAACTACCAAACTTTGTGAAATGGTAATACCGTACCATTTTAAACATCAACTGGAGCAGTCTTAGTTGTCATTAATGTGTTATTACCTGGAACTATGAACTGCTGTGTTTTTGTACATCTCCATAGGGAGCGGATCCTCTTCCACACAGCTGCCATTTCAAGGCACTACAGTAGCCCTGAATGGACAAACCTCTAGTCAGAGCTTATCACTTTTTAATGTTTTAATAAGTGGCAATGGGAAGCGTGAAGAAAGCACATAAAGTTAGACAGAGAAGAAGAAAAGAGGAATCAGTAATTGCTGGTGGTGGCTGACATAGGCTCCAGCCTCCCCATGACCCTAGTAGGATTAAGCGGTTCAGCAAATGAGTAATTTAGTGAGTGTACTTATTATATAGCATAAGGAAAAGCAATGGAGCATGAATGTAATACATGCTCCGAAAGGGGAAGGGAAGGGGATGGATGAAATTAACCGAATCCTACATTTACATTTTGTAAATATAAAAGACTATTTATATCTCTTGCTGAAAATGCTTGTATGTGTGCACAGGGAACCTGGCAGCTGTACTGGATTTCACACACATATAAAATCCATCTGTACTCAATGACTTTGACAAAAAAAAAATAAAGTGTCGTTTTTGTGTTAAGCACACAAATCAGATAAGGGATAGAAAAATACATCAGCAGTGCAAAATATCATTTAAAATAAGTATAAACAGGACTGTAAAGTTGGAAACTGGACTCGGGAACACAGTGTTCACCCACACACTGAGGAGGACGGTTATAACTGCACATTATGGTTGTCGTTGTGAAGTTTCAAAATCAGCTTTTAAAATGTCACTTTTATAACAAGCTGTTGCAAAAAAGAAGATGAGAATGAGATGCAGTTTCGTGAAGGGTGCCAATAATTATGGAGAGTATTGTTATTTTAACTAACACATCCTGTTATCCTGTCGATTTTATAGTACAGCTCATTAAAATATTCAAATTTTGAGACACAAAAATGGTTGCACAGATATGTTGCTCTCATGAGTAACCAGGTTATTTTTCTGCATCATCTCTTTATCTACTGGAAGCATCTCTCCTTTGCTTTGTGGTTTATGATGGGGAAGATTAGGGTAAAGTATCCACTGAAGAACACATCATGTAATCCAAATCTTGTTTTCACACCATGACCTCACAAGACAGTTATGCATATTTTAAATAGATATATTTTAAATAGTCATTTAAAATAGTGTATACGATTATAACATGAGACACCGCCACCATCTCTGTCCCAAATGTAATTCCGAGCTTGATTGTGAGAATTACTCAAGCACAGAAAACCCCAACATTCATAGCTTCATAAAAAAAGTGACCCAACACCAATACTGAATCAGAAATGACATTTTATTTTACAGCCAGAGTCTGAAAAAGGCCTTTTTGTGATTCAGAAAAAATACCCTTCATTGGAAAGTCTCTGAATAGAAAAAACTTTCTCACTGAGATTAAAATCAAAGATGAGCAACTGTGAAAGGAGAGAAAGCTTTCGAAACCTCATTACACTATCATCAAGCCTTAACGTGACTAGACACTTTGGAAAAATAATGATTAAGCTGTAGCAGACTGTAGTGAAGAGCTGACAAGGAAAGACAGCTTTACACAATCAGAGACAAAGTAAAACCTGCATGCTGCCAAAAACCACGATTTCACAATTCAATAATAAAGCAACAAAAGTCTAGAATACACTCTTGTGCATTATTTCTAAGTACACACACACACACACACACACACACACACACACACACACACACACACACACCCGCACACGTACATACGTTTATTCCTCATACACAGATGTGGCCCTCAGCAGTGTGGGCTTCCATTAAGCCGTCTGTTTGCTCTGAATGCTTTCAACTGGAAAGAGAGGTGAAACTGGTCATGTGGCCATCAGAGGGGCAGAAAAGGGTTTTTTCCTCATCGGATAGCTGAACCGTTAATACTCTATCTACAGCAAAAAGAGTTGGACCATAAAGACAGACGTGCACCAACAGAGCTGGCTTTGTGGGCTTTTCAGTGGGAGTCAGAGCACTTCCTTGCCCCTACGCAGTGTAGGTGGAGGAGAAAAAAAGGATAAGACTCGCTCTCAGTGTGTCAGCATACGTCATGGGCTTGGCTAGAGGAGAGTGTGAAAGTGGGCTTGTGTAATTCCACAGAAAGAAGAAGAAAAAGTTCAGCGATCCAAGGTCTGCTTTTATGGCACTTCTGCTACAAAATATATATATAGACAGCCATGTCAAATCTGGATTGGTTATGTGCATTTGAAAGCCTATCCTGTGTTCTGACTATGATCAGCATTCCTGAGCTTTGTATACAGAGTTGGGTCAAGTAAACTAGGCTCTGTGTGTGAAAGCAAAGAGGCCTTAAACAGATCCTGCATAAAACTATAATTAGAAATGGGGCTTCAATCAGTTCAAGAGATGCACGTGGGCTAGTCTTAAAGCTGAGATACATTAAGTCTGTTTATCCTGCTCTTGCTTCTTTAAACATCTTGAGCACCTGTGTGCATGTGTGCATGTGTGTGTGTGTGTTTGTGTGTGTGTGTGCGCATGCACCTGTGTGTATTTATTTATGTCTGGAAGTGTTAGTGTGTGAATAAAATGTAGTCCTATGAAATGTTCGCAGTGTAAACTTTGCATAAAACTACTGAATAAATGTTTAATCACAATTTTTTGCACTATGAGATTTCACTTGGGGCCCTTATTTATTTTGTGGACGGAGTTTAAATGTGATATAATAGGAATCATCAGACCGTGCAACATGAACACTGTTTAAAACTCTTATACGGTATTACATTAATATAAATTAATATAAACCACCACTATTTTGATTTCTCCTGGATTGTGATTGGTCAGAACGTGTTGACTCATATGCTTTAATGGCAGCTTTGACAGTAGTACCTTCTGTAGGTTTCTATTCAATTCAGCTTTTTCTTGTGGTCTGGATGTTTCGCATAAATGGATTAAAAAAATGTGTGATTGTTGTTGGTTAGGTTTTCTACTACAAGACATTTTAAGGAAGCCTCCAGTGTCGGAGTTTTATAACAGCCAGAGTAAGAAGCAGTAACTTTAAGTTTTAACTTGTAGACAGAAAGAGAGAAATTGGTTGGTGATGGAATGTTTATTGCTGATGCAACGCAAGTGGAAACAGAAACTAACTTGTTTCAGAGACATTCCACAACACTACACTTCACTGTACACCGATCAACCATATCATTAACAGCACCTGACTGGTGTGCAGCTAGACAGCCCTATACACAGCAAGCTGCAAAGCACTGTGTTCACACGCCTTTCTATAATATCCAGCATTAACTGTTTCAGTAGGTTGTGCTACAGTAACTCTTCTGTGGGATCAGACCAGATGTACTGGCCTTCGCTCCCCGCACACATCAGTAAGACTTAGGCATATATGACACTCTTACCAGTTCACTGGTTGTCCTTCCTTGGACAATCTTTGGTAGGAACTGACCAGTGCATACCAGAAATACCCCACAAGGTGTTTTGGAGGGAAATAGACCCAGTCGTTTAGCCCTTGTGGCCCTTGTCAAAGTCACTTATGCTTGCTCATTTTTCCTGCTTGCAACGCGTCAACTTCAAGAACTGACTGTTGACTACAGTTTCGTCTTCGCCTTAGTCAATTAGACTATTCAATTCAGCACTATACACCTAATGTGAGGAACATAATTATTGAAGTGTACACTACATGGGAACATAAGCAAAAAAAGGAATATTAAATCAAGGTTTTAACTAAATCATGACAGCCACAGGTAAACTAGTTCATAAGAGCTGTGTTTAGCGGTGTTTTTTTTTTTTTAAATCCATATAGATTTTTAGTATACACTATGTAGAAACATTAAAAAGCAAACTTAAACAAGATTTTTAAAGTTTATTTTTTACGTATTTTAACTATGACAAAGGCAGGTCAGGTGTTCTGAGTTGAGCTTTGTGCTGTGTAGTTTTATTTTTCCATTTTAAAGCATGACAGTGATGAGACCGCCTGCTCCAGTTAACTGTGACAAACTGAAAATGTATATCATTTTGATTCAAGCACTATCTATTTGGAATACTGTTTTTTTAATCCCCTGAAAGCAGACCAATCAGATCTCAGATGATTTCCATATAGAACATACTATATGGACATTTCCACCAGACAAACTCACGCTGAAACCAACAAAAAAACAAAATCCTGATTTAGTTTGCTTCCCTTTATGTTTCCACGTAGTATATACTTTTATATATTATTCAAAATCTAATAAGTCAATAACAACTAAGATATAATTAACTTAATGTACTATGACCAGTTGGATAAACGTACATAGAGGCTGTGATATAATGCTATATATGTGTATAGATATATACACCCTTAATACACAATTGTGCAAACCATAAACTTGTATCTTTACACCACTGGTTTAAAAGCATTTATTGTTGTTGCTTACTGTAAGAAGTGACCCAGATTCGGAATGCACCCTAGAAATTACCACAAAACTGTCACGCAGGTTTCAGAAACATGTCTGGACTACAGCGAGTGGCAAGTGACTGCAGTGTTGCAACACTGCCAAGAACTACACTAACCCCCTAAAACATGTGTGGCATTCAAGCTGATAGAGTGAGTCACCACAGGGAAATGCAGTCAGCATACTGAACATGACCGCGAGACTGTGTTGAGTAGCTCAGAACACTTCTGTCACAACTCAACATCACGTTAATCTCAATCATCTTAACAGGGCTGAGGACGTGAAGGTATTTGTGCTATGAATTAGGTGCTTGGTTCTGCTGCACAAGAAAACTCAGACATGCTTTTAAAAAGGAAGGATGTTCACCACATCCCCTTTACCCTAAACTTAAACATTGAGGGTAGCAGACTTCGGCAAAGAGGAAGCAGCAGGCTTATTTTCATAAGTGTACTGTATCTCTGATTTTGAATTTTATCTTTGTCAAATCTGAAAATCACTTGGGGTGGCACAACAGTGTAGTGTTATAGTGAATACACAGTAGTGTATCTGCCTCACAGCAGGCAGGTCCTAGGTTCAAGTTCAAGTTTGCATGTTCTCCCCATGCTTGTGTGGGTTGTCTCTGCATACTTCAGTTTCCTCACACAGTCCAAAATCATGCACATTAGGCTAACTGGCAGTTCCAAATTGCCCCTAGGTGTGAGTGTGAATGTTTGTGTGTGTTGGCCATTCAATGGTTTGGCGAGATGTTCAGGGTGTACCTCACCTTCGCGCAGTGCCAGCTGAGATAGGTTCTGGCAACCCCGCGACTCTAGTACGATTAGGCGATTTGGCAAATAAGTAAGACACCTAAGTGATATAGTCGCAAAATAGTGCAACGTCGTTTTCGGTTAGTTTCGTCCGAAAATATCGCCATTGTGCTCAGAATACGGCTTCTTCGAAAAACCTTTGAATATCTAATAATAATATTTATTTATTCTAATTTCGCACCAAAATTTTGTGCAGGTCAAAAATTTTTCACCAAGACCGCAAATACAGATCATTTACCGCAAATTTGACCGACTATTTCCGAAAATATGGAAATTCCAGTTTGAATTTATTCAATTCCCTTCTAAATAAAATTTGCTTGTACTTTCGGACAGGATCGCCTATGTGTGAGTCAGGTCTAAGAGCGAAAATCACTTGAAGCAACAACAAGATTTTTCAACTCCATTTGAACTGAATTTTCATATAAACATTCACATTACACTAAAAATATTGTAGTTGGAGTGTTATTATTGATGTACTGTGAACACATGAGGGTCATTTACATAAAATATTGTACCAAGCGTGTAGTTATTCCTAAATTATGGGTGCCCCTCAACAGAATAGGCATACACACTACCTTAGATATAATAATAATAATATGTATATAATGTATTAGTATACACTACATGGGAACACTGCAATCTGTCAGGGTTCTCTTATCTCGGGATTAAAAAAACATCATTTGAGGTAGATAATGCTTAAATCAAAACGATGGACACTCACAGTTTGGCACGATCAATTGGAACATGTGGTATCATTATTATTATGATTTAAAAAGTAACAATAGGCCTTAAAAATCTTGCTTTAGATTGTTTTTCTTGTGTTTCCACGTAGTGTAAACTAAAACACCTATATGGAATATGGTTTATTCACGTTATTCATTCATTTATTATTTTTCCGAATTACTTTATCATTTATTAAAGTCACGGGGAAGCTGGAGCCTATCTAAGCCGATTCTGGGTAAAGGCAGGGTACACCCTGAACAGCTCGCCAGTCCATCACAGGACCAACACATTCATATTCGCATTCACACCTAGGGGCAATTTGGAACAGCCAATTAGCCTAATGTGCAAATCTTTGGACTGTGGGAGGAAACCGGAGTACCTGAAGGAAACCCATGCAAGCACGGGGAGTTTCTTGAGTTATAGCCAGGGTTCGCACAAAATGTCATAATAAAATCTCAATAATAATTGGTTTCTCATTGCTCTTAAAGGCAAGAATCACACACATCTGGAGTGAAGTGAGTCCACAAAAGAAAAAGTAAAGGAACATTAGAAGGCTGTTGTACTAAACAAACATTTAATATTACTTACTGAATAATACATTTACTAAACCAATTACAAGGGATGAAATGAGTGAATGTGGTGAGTCATGGCTGCACGTGATTCCTTACTCAAAACTTGTCAGTGACACAATGCATAATAACGAAAGACACTTTACACCCACATGTGGGTTATGAGTTGCACTCTACAGAACAACACAAACAATGGTACAGTACAGTCTTGACCAAAGTAAACCCAGCAGACCTCTTACCTTTAAATGATAATGTAGAGGCAAGTATTAGCTTTAGATCAATCAGCATACAGAAATGCATTTGCCTGTTAAATCTAAAACACAGACAATACAGTTTGCAGTTTTGAGGAGGAAAATATACAATACTCATCACAGCTAGCTAACAGAAGGTAAAAATGGAGACATCCATAATCTTTTTTCTAGTTCAAACACTCAGAGACTGAAAACTTTCTCACTTCTTAGATAAGCCGTATGCATTATAATTTGCAAACTTCAACAAAGAAAATGTTGTAATACGCTGTTAGAAACAAAAACAAGAGTCCATTGTGTCCCCCAAGGATCTTCCACAGCGAATTATTGGACCTAAAGGTAACTATGTGTAAATTCTTCAGGCAAAAGAGGTAAATAAAGATCCCAAGAAGTCTCAGATACATATATAGGGTAAAATGGTACCTTAGAGACTAATGCCCCAGTGACAAGCTACTGTACTCCTAAAGATCTAAAAATATACTGACGAGTAAAGTAAGCATGTAATAAATATACATGCTGTTACTTACAAATTTATCTAACATTTAACAGGCTACATTTGCAAGAACATGATCTGGGGAACGTGTCGCAGCTACTGTATTTCAGTTTACTTATCGTTATCATCCTTACATTATTAATATTCATAAAGAACAACAATACTATGAAAGCATAACAACATCTCTTTATAAATCATGCTGAAACAGGGCTTTTCATACAGAGAGAGTCAACAACAACTGTCTGCTGAAATTTCCAGGGGAACAGCTGAGCAGTTATTGACATCTCATGAGATTCTGCCTAGAAGCTGCTTCAGGTCTAGCTTCATTAAAGAAGACATGACCTTCTGGGAATGTATTTTTTTGGAATGTGAAATAAAAGCACTTAACAACCACATGTAAGTGATTTTTATCCATACTACTCAGTGTGATTTTTATGGAAGCCCGTTTCAACCATAATTACAATGAGATGTTTACACCTTAATAATAAGGTTATGACATAAGATCTTGTAATAATTGGATACTTTTCTCATTATTATAACTCTGACATAATAATAAAACATCAGAATGTTTCTCATAATTATGATTTAGTATCTCACAATTTTGGCTTACAATCTAATAATAATGAAATATGAGAACGTTCTCATAATTACACAACTTAGTATCTCAATCATAAATTAGCATCACGCAATGTTGATTTAATATCTCATAATTAGAAGACTTAGTGTTTAATAATTGTGACTTAGTATCTCATAATTACTACTTAGTATCTCATAATTATGATTTGATATCTGATCATTATGACTTAGTAACTCTGAATTATGACTTGATGTCTCATAATTACAACTTAGTGTTTCATAATTAAAGCTTAGTACCTCATAATTATGAATGAGTATTTCATAATTATGATTTAGAATCTCAGAATTATGACTTTTCCAAACATTTGGCCTATTATTGTATTATACGGCAAGTTTCACCAATCATAGCAGTCCCCCACACAAAGGTTGGAAATACGTCACCATACATCACTTCCATGTTTATGCTTTAGAAGATATATAATTATATCATAATTATGTCTTGCTATCTCATAATAATAAACTATGAGAACGTTTCTCATAATAATGTCTTATAGTGATGAAATATGAGAACTTTTCTTACTTATTATTTCATAATGAGTCGTTATTGTATAGTAAGTAATCATTTTGAGAAAATGTTCTTTGTTATCAATCATAAGTCATAATTATGACATAGAATCTCATAATGAGATGTTTTGTCATAATTAATATCTATTATTATTATTCAGTCTGTTTTTTATGCATGGCCAAGAGACAAACGGTGAGCTACTCAAACATGTACTTTTACTTAATTGGCTAAAAAGCTGCAGACCTTAGTTTCTCAACTCAAGTGACCAGCTGACCTCCAGTTTCTTCCGTGGTTTCTCAACTCGCAACAAACATGACCCAAATCATGTCTTGAGCCAGGCTAGGTATTTTACTTTTTGTTGTAACCACATGCAATACATCAGCAAAGCGAAAAGTTGGCAAAACCTTATTACTCATTAGTTATTAACTGATAATAGGTCATGATATGTACCACATTCTCCAACAATTAAGATACACATGTCACAGAAAACACGTGTCAAATGAGAACATTGAAAAAATACTTACTGTAAATTACAGTAGTCATTTTTAAAAATATGCTTATATTAATAATGGTATATTCATAATATTAAGTCAAATTCATTCATGGAATATTTTTACTTTGGTTTCCTACATTACCCACAATGCTAGTGATAATTCTTAGTCCTTTAGTTTTTCCAGTCTCCCTCACCTGCTCAAACATACCAGACTTAATACCTTAAAGCTGATTCTCTGACATACCTCAGTGCAAATACAATATATAGCAGCACTGCATTCTGTGGCGGATATTGATTGTGTGTGAGAAACTAAACTTTTGCTCTCATGTTTTTAGGGGCGAAGAGCAAAATCTAACCTCTAAATCTGTTTTACTCAATTACGCATAATTTTTTTTGTCATATTAAACACCAGTGAAATTGTTCTAGCAATAGCAAAGTACATAAAGTCCCCTATTTATGATAAATGTAAAAATTTATACCAGAATCTTTAAGCAGGTCAACAAATACATTTTTACTAAATGAACATTTTTATGGTCCTAGAAAGAGGCAGGCACAAAATAAGGAGTGAAACTTATTAAACGTTGCAGTACTTTCACTGCAGTTGCTGTTTAGCTGTTGTTTAACCTCTGCCATAAAACCTCAGGAGACTTCTGGCATTTATAACAGAACAGGATTACAATGTAATAACAAAGGAATATTCACAAACCTCACCTTGTGTTAATATGATCAAGAATACCTTTATTATACTCTTTTTTTTTTTTACCATGCCTTTGGTCTCAGTCAGTTTACTTATACGCCTAAAATGTAGTTTGTTTATTTCACATTTCCATGCCAAATTGTAAACTTTTTCCAGTGTTGCACAACAACTTGGACAACATTGTGCAAACCTGTGCAGGACCACGTAAAATACATGATCTCAATGTTATATTTTTAAAGTTATTCATTATTAATATCATTTTTATTGATACACGTAGTTAAATTTTTAAGATGTATGTCAATGTAATGTTATTATCTTTTTTCTACGGCAGAATCTTGAGGAATGTGTAAAAAAAGAAAGCTTGTGCAGATGACAAACTTCTTCAGAAAATTAGGAGAGATAATTGAGTCAGACTGAGAAAAATAAAAAAAAGGGGACCGCAAATTCTTTTGCCACTTAAATGCCTGGTGCGCCATTAAGCTTGTAGGTATCATAAGTACATCACTGCACCTCACATGACATGGTCAGGTAACATTACTATATATATTATTACCTATAATTGCAGCAGATGCCAACTAATATACTAGATGCAACCTTGAACACTTTACTTGCACCATACTGTATATGGTAGTTACAGTGCCACATCACCCACACTGTAGATCAATTTTATGCCTCAATTTGTCAAATGCAATGTTGATGTAACCCAAAGTTCAAAAGCCCAGGCTCTTCCCAATCCATATATATAAACCAGTCTATGAAACATAATGGACTGGTCGCCTGTGTCTCACATCTCTATCTCTATGTCTCATATCAAAACCCTTTCAGTTTCGAAACTGTGTCTGTAATTCACATAATTATTTTGGCTCTAGGAATAAAAACCTTGAGAGTCTAAGCTTACAAATAAGACATAACATACCTTTAGGCCAAAGTATATGGGAAACATAATCATTTAACTACGTGCTATATAATTTCAGGGGGGAGGTGATGTTTGGTGGTTAAACACTTTTAAAATGTCATATATTTATGGTGTTAATATATTGTTCGTGTTATATTGTTACATTTTTTCCTTTAAAAGCCATTCTTTATATCGTCAGCGATCCTCGTGATTTTTTAAAGTGCCAAATCAGGCACAAATTTTCCTAGGAATAAAACCACACAATACCCAACTTTATCAATAAAAAATGACTGACACCAGGCACATCCGAACACAAACCACCATTCTGGACCACAACTTAGTTTTTTTTATAGTATTGGAATAAAACCATACAATGCCCAACTTTATCAATAAAAGATGACTGACAGGAGGCCCATCCAAACACAAACTATTCTGGACCATGTAAATCAGTTTTTTAATAGGTTTTCTCACCATCCTAACAATCTTATGCTGAGGCTTCAGCTTAATCTATAGTTATAAACATGTAACAAAAAACCCTGAAAATTGCATTGAACATGATTCATCCAAGGGGCAGTGGTGGCCTGGTGGTAAGGTGCTGGATTACTGATCCCAAGGTCGAGGGTTCAAGCCCCACTATCAGCGGG
>JBCNYH010000017.1:8258305-8278212 GCA_039654325.1 Tandanus tandanus | reverse complement strand
AAAACAGGAAGGGGGAAATGGAGGGCAAGGGCTCCAAACAAAAAGGTTTGAAAAAGGCAAAACCACCTACACTCCCCTGGAAAAAAAAAAAAAAAAAAAAAAAAAAAAAAAAAAAAGCAGTGGTTGCTCAGTGCTTAAGACGCTGGGTTACTGCTCAGAAAATTGGTGTTCAAACCCCAGAATCACAAAGTTGACACTCTTGGGCCTTAACCCTCAAATGCTCAGTTGTGTAAATTACATGAAAATGTAAGTCTCTCTGGGTAAGGGGTCTGACAAATGCCGTAAATGTAAATGTATTGTAAGAAAATATTTGTTAGCTTTGATTACAACATGTACGCGCCATGGCATTGTTTTGATAAACTTCTGTAATGCACCAACTGTTAATTCAGTTCCAAGTTATGATAATTTTTCACTGATCTTGTGTTGGTTATGGGAAAACCACACCACATCCTAACCACTTTTATTAGGGTTAATATAATGCCTCTGTGGTACCAATTCATGTGTGAAAATGATTCCAGTCTTTCACTACATGAGCCCAAGATTTTAGATTCGTGCCATCAAAGAAGAAAAACTGCATCGATGTTTAACCTGGTCAGTCAGTATATTCAGGTCATCAGCTTACTTCATTTTATTGCCACCTGACATTGCTGAGAGGCTGGAACAGTGGCCATTATGCATGAAGGGTACATCGGTTCATGTGCTTCCCTTCTTGCCCTGACAAGCCCATCACTTTCTAATATGGGAAATCTGGACTAATCAGATCACATGACCTTTTTCAATTGCACCAGACTCCATTTTATTATGCTCTGTATCAAACTGAAACATTTAATTATAGCTATTCTCACTAACTAGTGCCCAATCCTTGGAGTTCTCATCAAAATTTTTACTATTAAACTCAGCCAGGAGTTCTAGTGTTCATATACCGGTATTTACGATTCAACTTCACTAAGCATTTTCATAATCTCTAATCATGATCAGTCAAGATTTTTTACCACATTAGTCAAGACCACATTTCTTGCATGAAGTTCAGGTTATAACACTGCATTGGACAGTTCTCAACTTAACTTTATTAATTTTAGAAATTCCCTTAGTTGTTTCATTTACTTGATACAGGCCAATAATTAGATCCTTATGAAACACAGTGACCACAGGATACATATCCTTACATGGTTGTTTATGAAATGAGAAGGTACTCATTGCATCAGTTAAAGTTAAATAACATATTTCCAGTTGAAACATATTACTCACTGCAGTAATTCATTCATTTATTTTCTAAGCCACTTAATCCTAATTAGGGTCGCGGGGAGGCTGGCACCCATCTCAGCCAACACTGAGCGAAGGTGAGGTAAACCCTGAAGCAGTGCCAACACACACACACACAACCATTCACACTCACACTCACACCTAGGGGTGATTTGGAACAGCCAATTACCCTACTGTACATGTTTTTGGACTGTGGGAGGAAACCAGAGTACCCTGAGGAAACCCACGCAAGCACGGGGAGAACATGCAAACTCCACACAGAAACGCCTGAGCTGGGAATTGAACCCAGGGCTTCTTGCTGTGAGGCGGACGTGCTAACCACTGCGCCACCGTGCTCGTTTAAATTCTAATGCCGCTTTTTTTTTTCTTTTCTTTTTTTTCATGGCAGAATACATAGATACATTTATTTGTATTAACAGGGACTTGAAAATTGTTTAAATATATAAAAAGCTTAGATAATGGGATTGCAGTCACATATTTTACAGTTCAGGTTTATTCATATTTAAATATAAAATGTTGAATATATTGTGCAAATATTTATTTAGACATACAATACATTATTATTATTATTATTATTATTATTATTATTATTATTATTATTATTGTTAGTATTATTATTATTATTAATAATAATAATAATAATAATAATAATAATAATAATAATATAATCATTATTATTATACCCTGAATCATTACATTTCTATGAACTAATTTTATATCATACTTTTTATATATTTTAGAAAAAAACCTTGCACTGAAAAATCTGCAACAAGTTTGCTCCATTCCTTTCCGTGCAAAACTCTTCCCAAGCTACTTTCACAGCTTTGGGATGACTGAAAATTACATCATCTTTGTTGAGCAGCCCTTCAAATTGGACATCATCCGACTGGCCACAGCTTACATCAGAGGAGAATCCTGGGGGAAGTGCCTCATTTATGATCAAGATGATGTTGTAAGCAAAGCTGTTACCTAATAATATGTACACATTTTATTTTAAAACCTGAATTAAAAATTGACTTTATAGGGACTCTATCCTGTCAGAGGCATATACCAGAAGACTTGCAGCAGATCATTGGTGAATAGCAAATTTCAAATCTTGCTTCAGACTCTTTGTCAGATTGGTCTGACTTTTGACTGGGTGCTCTTCTGATATTCAGGTTCTTGGTTTTAAACCTCTCCAGTCTAGCTTTAGCAGTATGCAGTAGGCTTAGACTCATTGGCCTCATTCACCAATCAGTCTTACAAACTTTAAAAAAAATTATGTTACATAACATCATGCAAATACATATCACTTCATAACATATTGATTATGTTTCTTGGAAACCTTTATGTTTCTTGAAATCTCTCAAAACTGGCAGAATGGCATACTTACTTATAGGAGAACCCATTACAGCTCTTGCACTTAGGGGAAAATGCATTTCTCTGAAGCCCACACAGATGTATTTATGGAGACTGACTTCTAAGCCGCTTTCGTTTTCTTATGGAGCTGTGTAACACCTTGAGCCGGCACTGTGGGCCCATGCCCGGCACTTCAACCAGGTACCCCCAGATGTTCAGGTACTGTCTGTTTTGGGCTTTTTGGCTAGTTATATTACAGGCATCTATCAGCCATGTCCTCCTGCGAGTCCTGGAGAGCATAAATCTACTAGCCAGACAATATATTAAATTCCTCTATAGTGAACACCAAGAGCTTCTAGTCAGAAGAGGATTTTGTTCTGTTGCTGCTCTAACCAACATCCATCCATCCATTTGCCGATCTGCTTACTCCTACTATGGGCACAGGGAGGCCGAAGCCTATTTCAGCCTACTTTGGACGAAGGCGGGCTACACTGTGAACAGCTCACCAGTTCATTGCAGGGTCAACACACACAACCATTCACACCCACACCTAGGGGCAAATTTGGCAATGGGCTGAAACCGGAGTTCCCAGAGGAAACCACTGCAAGCACAAGAAGAACATACAAACTCCACACAGATATGCCCGCGCCGAGCTCGGGACTCAAACAGAAGATCTTCTTTACACACCAGATAAGGTGCATATAGGACAGCAGTTGCTAGAATCTTTAACCTGTATTTGACATTTTTTCCCCATGGCCTCTGATTCTGGGTCAAAACACTATTTTAAAAAATTTCTTCAGTGGTGCGTGCTCACTACACATTCACTGCGCCACTTAGCATGCCAGGTTTGACTGTAATCCTCAACCTTTAGTCACTATTCATACTACTGAATATAATATCCCATCAGGAATTTACCTCCTGCAGCCCTCTTAGACTCTGATGCTTCCGTCTTCATGAATATTTGTGTGTGCGGGTACACCCCATATCCTTTTATGGGGACTTAGGGGGCTTTCACATATCCTAAGGAGAGCAAGTGGCACATGCTTTTTTAATTTATGAAGACAATGGGATTCAGCATTTATAAATCCGAGGTTTAAGAACTCGTCATGAATCTGACGTAGATTTTCCTTAGACATTTTCTTTGGAAAGTACTTAAGATATTGATTCTGTTGAAAGTTGACTGGAACAGACCTTCATGCTTCGCTGTAGAGATTGTGTTGTTTACAGAATGCAAAGCAGTATGAGTAAATCAAATGTAACTCAAATATAACTTACAATGGTAAAAACACAGGTTAAGCCCACTTAAATTCTGCACTGTAACACTGCTAAATTTTAAATGGCTCACTGGGGCTGAAAAATCTTTTTGTTCGCTTCCTTACAGACACTGTTTCACGTCATCGACAGGAAGACAGGGGTGGAGGTGAATACTAAATTCTATGGGAATGCTTTTGTGGTTTTCCATCACATCAATGCCTATGAGGAGAATGGTCATGTAGTGTTTGACCTGATCACGTACAAAGACAGCAGGCTCTATGACCTTTTCTACATAGACTATATGAAACAGGGCACACAGAAATACATTGAGATGACCAAGGAACTTTCTCCATCTGTCTGTCAGCGATACATCATTCCGGTCAATGCTGACCTGAAGGTAATCATCATCAATAATAATATGCCTGGTAATGTTTTAAAACTTGTATCAAAAGTGTTCTTGTTCTGGCATTGTAGGAAAATCCACTTGGTAAGAACCTGGTGCGGCTAGAGGACACATCAGCTGCAGCAGTGCTCCAGGAAGATGGTTCTGTGTACTGTACCCCAGAAACACTGTTTGAAGGTTAGAATCATAATGTTTAATTTGTTTTTAAGTCATTTAATTAGTCAAGCAGTTAGAACACAACAAGCAATAGTACAATATGTTTAAGTTTGGATACCAGATGTGCAGTGCAGTGCAGTCTGTTTGGCTTCTCTACAGGTTTAGAGTTACCTGGCATCAACTACCAGTACAATGGAAAGAAGTACAGATATTTCTATGGTTCTGTTGTGGAGTGGTCATCACAAACAAATAAGGTAAAATTTATATTTTAAATACGCATGACATTTTACTCTCTAATTGTTTTTGGCATATAAAACCATTAATGGATAACTTTGCTGAGCTGTTGATAAATGAGGCCCCATATTTTGTTAATGGTTGTTCAAGAGCACCTTTCCACTAATGCTATAGAGGGTGTAATCAAATTGTAAAGGTGAATCTAATAAAAATTGCTGGAGTTAAGTGTAGTTTTTAGGGGTGTAATGCAACAAAACTATCTGTATCTAGTATACACTACACGGGAATGGTGCAATCTGTTTGGTGATGGAAAACCAAATTGTTTGGTTTGTCTCTTAAGAAAGTAACAGTGGCAGTGGCTAGCTAGCTTTTCTGGAGTAGCTTCCTCTGTGGCTTCTTACACAAAGGTAAAATTTCATTAGACACGGTTTGAAATCTTCTTTTTCCATATCTTGTATTTTTGTTTGAAATGTGTTTTGCTGGGCAAACCACTCTAAAGTGAACGACATATAAAAAGACAGAAATGTACTTAGTTTACAACTTATAATAGTTTGTTGTCTGGTGTCTTTGGAAACTCATTTACAGTTTGATTGAAGTGCTTTATTTACCGTTAAAAACATGCAGGCCATATTGTGTAGCTTTCTTTATATTTTTTGGGATGGCTTTTTGCTGAATTTGTAGGAGTGACCGTCACAAACCGTGAGTGTTTGTCATTTCCAGTGAAGCATTATCCACTTGGAATAATGATTTTTAAAACCTTGACTTAGCAGATCAAAGGGATCATGCCGTTTGAATATGTTCCCATGTAGTATACACTAATATGGGGATATGGGGCAGCCGTAGCCTAATGATTCGAGAAGTGGCTTTGGGACGGAAAGGCAGGAAAAATGTGGGGTGGTGGGGGGATGAGCTGCACCTTCTCTTCCTCCACCTTCATGGCTGAAGTGCCCTTGAACAAGGCACCTAACCCCCAACTGCTGTGTGACAGCCCACTGCTCCGAGTGTGTGTGTTCACTTTTTACGTGTGTGTGCTCACTTTGGATGGGTTAAATGCAGAGGCAATAATTTCCCTTGTGAGATTAATACAGTATAGCAATATGAAAAAGAAAATATATATATCACTAAATAGTCTCCTCAACATTCCCTTGAGGACTATTCAGCGATATCAACCGAACCTCAAGAGAAAAATTGACATTTGTGTTTGCCAAATATCCATATCTGTATTTGGAAACAAAATTGAAGTAGGTGTGGTCTGTGAAGTCTGGCTTTGACTGCTCCTCATCCTAAGTTTATAATTTGATCTTTGTAGCAATGAAGATCTCTAGGTTAAACATTTATGAAAAACAAAAAAAACTACACAGCTTGACTCCTTTTCATGTTGCATCTGTACTTAACACATTATTCCGCTAATTGCAGATAATGTATTTGTGTTTAGTAAAATCCCTAATATTTATAATAGATACTTAATTTTGCTGTTGAAAACTTTTCAGATTGCAAAAGTGGATACAATTACCAAAACACACCTAGAATGGCTAGAAGAAGAGTGCTACCCATCAGAACCAAAGTTTGTAGCATCACCAGGTGCTGTGGATGAGGATGACGGTAAACATCTTGGATACAGTGCACACATTTTAAAGAAATTTGTGTTAACCTATAGTTCTCAGTGGGAAATAAGCACAACGTTTTTTTTTCAGGTGTTATATTGTCATCAGTGGTCTCAGTCAACCCCAAAAAGTTACCCTTTTTGTTGGTGCTGGATGCGAAGACCCTGAGGGAGATTGCTCGTGCCTCAGTTAACGCAGCTGTTCACCTTGACCTGCATGGTCTTTTCATCCCAGAGGAATCTGAACTGAAATAAAATTGAATAACTTTTCTGATAAAATTGCTTATTTAATCATGATGCTTACTTTATCAGACTGTGGTATAGGGTTGGGTGCAAGTATATTTCTTTTGCTTGAAAAATATATTGTATTAAACTTTAATATATGCCTGTAAGTGAAAAACATTCTAGAACACTTTGTCCTATTTATTCATTAAAAAATGAGCTCTAAAAGTATAACTGAATGTCACCAACTTTGTGGTTGAGAAGGTGTAGTATTGGCTAAAGTCAAAAGAAAAAAAAATCGACCATCATGACCCCACCCCTCCAATGAGAACGAAAATCTTTGTTGATGACTTCACCTCAGGAAGATCGAGGGATCTGAGGCTTAACAAAGGCAGATTTCTAATGGCAATTGCATGTGAATCGTCTCTTGAAATTTTGTGCAAAATATTAATTGGTATAGTGATAGTAAGTAGATGTTTTATGTTCGGCTGTAGTGTCACAGCCGATGTAGCCAGTGGTATTTTGACACATTCATTCCCTAAGAACCCGGCCATTCGACGAATGTGGGTGACGTTTGTACATACATCCAGGGCAAATTTCGTGGAAACCAAACCTGACAGCACTTCGGCTGTGGTGTGTTCAAAACACTTTTCTGATAACTCTTTTAAAATGCCAGCACACAGACATGACAGCAGGCACAGACAAGGTTGACACTAAACTTGTTCCTAATAATACATAGGGATTAACATTCCACATTATTGCACCTTGCTTGCTGCTGCTTACCATCATGTTCTTCTTCTTCGCCTGCTGGTGCTAATTCATTTTCGGGTTCCGATGTTTCAGTTTAACTGGTTTTCATGTCAACTGGTGATATTGGCTTACAGATGTTTACTTTCCGCTATTTCTGCCGACATTTTCCTCCTCACAGCACGTGCACAGGGTTGCTTTCAGTGACGCGAGCGCAAAGCCATGGAACAAACTCTCCTTAAGTTCACAAAAGCTCGGAAATCTTCTTGTAATTAAAGGCAGCCCTGCATATACAGCAAGCGAGCCGTCAGTGCAGGTATCTGAAATAGCAGAAGTTTGGTTTTACACAGTGCCACCCTTAAATGTTCAGTGGTCGCTTAAAACGTTGTTTTTGTTACAGAGCCTCTAACGCAAGATAACATTGGATTATTGTTAAAATCAACAAAATAATGATACCGTTAGTGAAAACACTGGAAACAGTGAGCTTTTCCTCTGAGATTGTGAGAAGGAGGAGGATACTAAGCTAAAAAACTACTAATTGGTGCTTACTGCATTCCCCAAGCCATTTTGTGATTAACCTCACAAACAGTGGGTGCCATATTTGACTTGGGTAAATACCTTTTAGGTATTGTAAGCTTGTATTGACCATTTTACAGGTGTATAGTGGTCTAATCTAGGTTACAGAAAGGTTACAGGTTAATCTAGGTTATTCATTGCAGCCAAAAACATACTATTCATTCTACAAATCAGAGTGGAACAGAGGCGAGAGAAATTTAATTAGCTTATTACAATAATTATCAATGAGTAAACCATCTGAGTCTGAGATAGGGACAGAATGCAGGGACAGTGGAGAGAGTTTCATTACTGAAGTGAGGGATAAAGGTATTTAGAATAAAATGTAATGCAGATGGGGATTTCTACATTTTATGAACTCCCATTTATTTGGAAATGGTCAACTCAGTATTTGCAGGTGATGTGAACCATCCTTGGCTCTGCTCACTTTTAAACTGCAAATCCATAATGCACCCTTAAATCAGCATTTACTTTGTGTGCATATGCCACATACTGTACTTATGAGTGGGTGTTTTCTTTTGTCCCAATGTCCCACACTGCAAGTAAAATTATATTAGAACCTGCTAAAATGTACAAATACTTGTGGCAACCACGGCTTAACCTTAAACTTGGGCTTTGGGGTGGTCTTCCAAATGTACCTGCGAGATCGTTTCTGTGTGGAGTTTTCATTTTCTTGCATTGGGTTCCTCTGGATACTCCAGTTTTCTCCCACAGTCCATCAAGCTAATTGGATATTCTCCCAATCCCCTAGGTTTGAGTGCAAATGGTGGTGTGTCTGTGTTGACCCTGCAATGGTCTGGCGAGCTGTTCAGGGTGTACCCCGCCTTCACCTGGAGTTGGCTGAGATGGGCTCCAGCCTCCACACAATCCTAAGGATAATGCTGTTCAGAAAACTAAATGAAATGAAATGAAGGCTTTGTGAGTGTGTCTATTTGCAAACAAACCATCTGATTGTGATGTATCATACTCGCCTTCATGTGTGTTTCTTGTACTAGAAATGTTTATAGGCTTGTGTGTATGAAACTGTAGCCTAAAGGAGACAATATGTAACACTTATTATCCAGAACTTTTATGATATCTAAGTGCACTGCTTAGTTTCACAGCCATGTGCTTAATATCAGACATATGGCATGGTATTTAAACTGGGAAGCAATATGGCAGTCTCATAAATGATGAAATATTTCTTGAAAAAATTATGAATAGTGCATTAAAAATCTTTATATAAAATAAAACTAACCTGAAAATGTGTTATATAGTGTTGCTATTTATTTTAAGATTAAATTTTATTTATTTTTTGCCTGCGTGCATGAGACCTTTGATCTCAAGTGTATATGTGTAGTGAAACCATTATCGTTTATTGCATACTCTATGCCCTATACCATATTCAGTGAAAAACCCTGATCAGATTGTACCTTTGCCCTGATAATCTCCAGCTAGATAATTCAGTCACTTTGGGTATGAGATAAGGCAGTCCTCTTTGAGTTTTAAACATGACTAAGACTCTGAACTGGGACAAAGTCCAGTCTGGGACAAAACATTTGCAGAGAATTTATACAGCCAGTGAAGTCGGTGAGTCTACTCTGAATAGCCAAGAAGTCAGAAGCCAGTCAGAAGAACAAGATGCACTATGATTATGGACTAAACAAGGAGGAGCACCCTGATCCTGTCAAAGCAGAATTAAAAGGTAAGTCAAAAGACACCAATGATGATAATCTATGTCTCCTCAAAGTTTATAATTAACAATTATGCACTGAAGGCAAGGTAGATATCACTGAGAAGACCCAGAGACAGAACATTATTTCAGCAACATTCACTGGGCCTGGGGCGAATAAGTGTTTTAGTATATACTACATGGAGATATGTATATATTATACATTTTGTTGTATAATGACTGTAACACACCATAAGTCAGCTCTTTCAACTCAAGCATTATCCACTCAGAATCATGTTTGTGTATCTCCAGTCAGCTGATCAAGCCGATCAAACTGTCACCAAATACAACACTTACTGTCCATAGACAAGGTGACAAAAATCAGTTCACCAGTTTTGTATAAGCTTTCCACGACTTCACAGGGATTTTAATGGACTGTTGACTGAATTTCTCCAGACCTGCTTAATGCTTTAAAAATAAAAAAGTTTAATTCTTTATTGGCTTCAATGAATTCCAGACAGCCTGTGATGGAAATTCGCTTGTTGTTTGGTTCATCTTGACATAGCTTTAGTATAAGCTCTGTTGTGGCTTCTCACACAAGGGTAACATTTCCTTAGGCACTTGTTTATCTCTTCTTTTTCCATATCTTTTATTTCTGTTCAAAATAGTTTAAATAAAGTGCCTTTTTACCTTTAAAATGTTAAGAAGGCTTTCTTTGTAGTGTTTCGGATGGCATTTTGTTGAATTTAAAGGATTTCAACATCAGGGACTGTCGCAAACCTTGAATGTTTGTCTGCTGTTTGTAGTCAAGCATTATTCACTTGGAGTATTTATTTTTAATCCCAAGATAGCGGACCAATCAGATTGTGCTGTTTCTGTGTTGTATATATTTTCATAGATTATTTCGCTACTTTTGATGCAACCGTTTCAGGAATATGTTTAGCGTGTATACTATTTCAAAATCTTTTTGCTTTGTCTGTTTTTCTCTTTAAAGCCCCCTAATCAGGCATGTGAGTAGAATACATTTTTTTATTTTATTTATGCAGGGTCTCCTCCTGTGTGGCTGCAAGGCACCCTCGTGCGAAATGGCCCAGGCCTCTTCTCATTTGGAGAGACTTCTTATAATCACTGGTTTGATGGAATGGCACTCTTGCACAGTTTCACAATCAATAATGGTAATTACTTTATACCTATATTTTCCTATTAAAAAATAGATGGATCTAAGGTTTAGTAATTACTCTGTATTTTATACGATTAGATTTATTTTTAACTTTGTTTCAAGTGTTTATCCAACCTGCTTTTTTCAGGATGGAAGATTATTTGAATGGACTCGATAACCCCGGATATATAATCTTTGAATATATTTTTGCAGGAGAGTTTACATACAGAAGCAAATTTCTCAGAAGTGACACTTACAACAGCAACAAGGAAGCCAATAGAATTGTAATCTCAGAAATGGGGACCATGGCATATCCACATCCATCCAAAAACGTGCTCACCAAGTAGGGTTTATAGTCCATTTTGGAACACTGCTACACCTAGCCAAACTGGCTTGAGTTTACAGGAGGGTTGCATAACTCTTTAAATCCATGGTGAGAAGAATAGCATCTCAAAAAGCATATCGAACTGGAAAATATTGCCTGGTATTTTTCCAGTTTTCATCTGTCCAGTTTTGGTGTGCCCACTGTAGACTCTGATTCCTGTTCATGACTGACAGGGGTGGAATCCAGTATTATTCAGTGCTGTAGTTGCTGGTTCACCAGAAGGTATGATGTGTGTTCTGAGATGCTTTTCTGCTCAACATAGTGATAAAGATGACTATAGCATTCCTGTAATCTTAAACCTGATCATTCTCCTGACTGATCATCAACAAGTTATTTTTTTGCCATCTCAACCGCTGCTCACTAAGTGTTTTGCTTTGTTTTGTTTATTGGTTTGTTCCAGAATGATCACCTTTTTCAATCACACTGTTCCAGACTTCACAGACAATTGTGCTGGGAACATAATCAAATATGGAAATGATTATTATGCCAGTTCTGAAACTAATTATATTCGCAAAATTGACCCAGTGACCTTGGAGACTCAAGACAAGGTAAAACTGTTACTTCTCACCAACGATCTCATGGGATTTAATTTATATACACTGCCTGGCTAAACAAAACCTCCTGCACTGTAATTTATTATTTATTTACAAAATCTATTTTGTTGGATTGTCTTTAGCCTTGACTATAACGTGTAATTGCCATGACACTGTTGCATCATTATGTGGCAACAAAATGAAGTCAGCTAATGACCTGAATGTACTGAATGACCAGTTTATTCCATCAATGGACTTTTTCTTTCTGGATGGCATGGATATAAAATTGGGGCTCAAAAAGTGGAAGGGTGGTTCAGGGAGCATGAGGAATCATTTTCACACCTTACCTGGCACCACAGAGTCCTGAACTTAACTCTCTTGAAAGTCTTTGGGATTTACTGGAGAAGACTTTGTGGAGTGGTTCAATTTTCCCGTCATCAAGATGTCGGTGAAAAATGAACCCAACTCTGGATGGAAAAAAAGTTGTGATGTTGCATATGTTTGTAGAAACAATGCCACGGTGATAACAAGGCTAAAGGTGGTCTCAAAAAACACCACACTGCAAAAAGAATTTACACATTTTTTGTGGCCAGTCAGTGTATTTGATTAGCAATAACAATTTAAATTCAGAAAGCCTGTGTGACTGTTGTCAACAATATTGTAATGGACACGCTTAAAATGAAGTTAGAAATTCAGTACGGTGGCCCATCCAATTCAGTTTTAAGTTCCCTGTTTTTCTACTTTTGGGCATGTTATTCAAGATTGGATGAGCTTTCTTTAAAACCAAGAACTACAGTTAAAGGCTTGGTCTAATCCTGGTTTATAATTTGATTGTACTTACCATCTCTACACCTCTTATTATTATACAAACATAACCCAAAACGAGAACTATAACTGTCTGCTCTTCTGTAAGTAGTTCAGAGTTTCTTTTCTTTCTTTCTTTTTTGTACCCGAGAGGAACAAGATTCTAAAATTGTACATGCAGCAGATTTAAATATTCCCAATCTTTCCCTTTCCAAAGGTAACATAAACTTTACTGCATATGTAAAACTGTATGTTCACTACGCATTGACACTCATCAGCTGTTATTATCTAAGCTGTTGTGTAAGCACACAGAAAAAAAGATTATCAAGATAAGGAACTGGTTGGTATTCATCACATTCATTCATTAACACTTGAGTTAATCTTAAATTTTTTTTTATTCATGCTCGTGTGTTTCCTAAAAACAGTTGCAAGATGCCCCTGATATTCACTAATAAAATAATATGAATATTCTTTATATGCAGGCTCTTAGGCATGTTGTCATTGTCATGTCTTTTTGTCCAGGTGGACTACAAGAAGTACATTTCCATAAATCTTGCTACATCCCATCCACACTATGATAAAGAAGGAAACAGCTACAACATTGGAACATCAATTGCAGACAAGGGCAAGACCAAATATGTAATATTTAAGGTCCCTGCAGTGGAACATGGCACAACTCAAGGTACTACTTGTTACCTGATGTTTATCTGTTAATTGTTCTTTCACTTATAACCCACTCTCATACTTTTCAGCTGCGTCTGATTGGACTCCAGCCTTGAAGAATGTTGAGATCATAGCCACGATTCCTTGCCGCTCCCTTCTCACCCCGAGTTATTACCACAGCTTTGGCATGACAGAGAATTACTTTATCTTTATTGAGCAACCCCTAAAGTTGGACATTATCAAATTGGCAACTGCTTACATGAGAGGTGTGAGCTGGGCTAGCTGCATGAAATTCCAGCCTGAAGAGGTAAGCATTAATTGATTAATTAATTAGTCAGACACTTGTAATTTGTTTTAGTGTTTTGGGGCCATGTTCAGAATTGAGATATACATACATAGTGAAGACTTAATAATGGGTATTCAGACCTAACATATAAGTACAGACAGTTTGTTACTTTATTAGACAGTTCATTTGTTTACATGTATTCAGACAGCTGTGCAAGCATTAACATGTGATGAAAGCTGTAACTTTTGCCAAACTCCACCCCATGTGTTAACTCTCATACAACTGAAAGCATAGCATTTTCTCAGAGATTCGGACTTTAAACTTAAGCCCATGTTTTTTGTCTGATATTCATTTGATTCCAGCCAGTACCACAATTAAGTCCCGCAACATTGTCATGGATAGTTTGCTGTAACCACTACATGTCATTCTTACTTTTAGATTTACATGTACACTCAGAAATATGGAATACATAAATATGACTTCTTATTGTCCATGAGAGTGGAAATTGTCAGATGTATCATCATAATTGGAGACACTTCTCATCTTCAGGACAATTTTTTAAAATGCATAAATTAAATTAAAATATACGACATGGGAACGGCGCAGGCTCACAGTTTGTTACGGTTACTTGAATCAGGTGGCATCATCATTATCATGCTTTAAAATGAAAAATTAACTAGTAAAAAACTTGTTTTGGTTAGTTTTTCTTGTGTTTCTGAGCAGTATATACAAAAACACCTTTATGCAGTGCAGGTTACACTTATTTTGATGTAGTATTTGGTAAACTTTAAATGAATCACCTGAATCATTACATACCTATGGCGTTACCTGATTCTGAATTCAGCCCTTGGTGCATTTCTTTTTAAAATTCCTGCAGCAGGTCCTCTTTCACCTCATTGACCGTCGTACAAAGAAAGAAGTTGACGTGAAATACCAAACAGACAAAATGGTGGTATATCATCATGTCAACGCTTTTGAAGAGGATGGACATGTGATAGTTGATGTGATTGCTTATGATGACACCAGCCTTTATGAAATGTTTTACCTGGACAAGCTGAAAGAACAGTCTGCAAGCAGTACTCCTGTCATGCGGATGTACAAACGGTTTGTCCTTCCACTTCTTGACAAGGTATTATAGCACTGGCATTCTTGTTTCCTTCACGAAAATGTACATATTCAATATTAATACATCATTGTCAGTGGCATCCAAGATTTATTTTGTAATGAAATTCTGAATGAATATCATCGACATATTGGTCTGTTTTCACTTTGGTTAATGGTTTTCTACACATATGTGACCCGCTCCAGATTCTGAGATCAGAATATAGTCTCAAACTGGTATCAGAGTAATAATAAACAAAAATAAATGTTTTAAATTTGCTTTTATTACGATTAGAAAAGTGACATTTGTCACGCGTAATTATCTGTCATAGATTCTATTATTAATACTAAATGAACAATATAAGTTATATAACTTATATTTATTATTTCAAATGATGTATTTAAATCCCCACTGAATAATTAATATAAGGATATATTATGATAGAGATTATATACAACTTCTTTTCATAAGCTTAAGTGCACGCAACTACACACTCTCCCAAAAAGACTTCCAACAAATAATGGGACTTTTGCCAAATTTTCAGTAAAAGTGAAACATATCTACATGTACTGAACTCTCTTTGCTGAAACAGTTTACTGGAAGATTGTTGCAAATATTATAATGAAGTTCCATAATATTTGATCAAAGCTTATGAAAAGAAGATGTATATAATCCCTATCAATTTTGCATGTGTTCATGTTGAAACATGTTCTATGTCTGGTTAAAGTTTCATTGAATTCTGAGAATTCTGGGAACCTCTAGGTGAATTGACATGGAATGATCCTGATGTAACTTGTAATTTTCTTCCTATAATCAAAAACCTTATTTTGAAGCATATTAAATTCTCTTTCCAAATATACGAATATCTCAGTATGTCAAATTTCCTACTTAATCCGTATTATGCTAGAGCGGATCACATAGGTCGCACAACAGGTCCTTGACAAAAATCAGGCAAGTGTATAGTGTTTCAAATGTCCTATTTTTGGAGATATCATAATTTCCTATTTTTTTAACACATTAAATGGTGAAATAGGTTGTTCGTTAACATGAAATTAAGTTTAAATTTTAATGACTCATTATAATATTATTATAATTTTCTTTTACCAATGAAACTGTAACATTGATGCATTTCATCCATAGTGTGCAAACACAGGAGGAAATCTCGTAACGTTAACATACACAACAGCGACAGCTGTGAAAGAAAAAGAAGGAAAACTACTTTGCCATCCGGAGGTTATTACCGAAGGTAACGCAAGGGTATTATGATTCCTCAGTATTGCAGTTCAATAATTCATACAGCTTTGTACTGTATTATTTACTGATTTTTGGATATTTGGAAACCAGGCACCGAAGTTCCCAGAATCAATTACAGCTACAATGGACAAAAGCACAGATATGTTTATTTGACTGAGGAGGGGACGGTATTATCCACAAAGGTGAGAAGATAAATTGAAAAATAAAAAATGTAATCAAATCATTCACTCATTCACCAAACAGCTTAATCCTACTAGGGCTGTGGAGAGGCTGGTGCCTATTTCAGCCGGTACTGAAATGGTCAGGCAGGGTACACCCTGAGCAGCCTGCCAGACCACCACAGGGTAAAATACTGCACAACCATTCACATTCACACTCACAACTTGGATCAGTTTGAAACAACCAATCAGCCTAATGTGTTTGGCTTTGGATTGTGGGAGGAAACCGGCGTACCCGGAGGAAACCCACGCAAGCACAGGGAGAACATGCAAACTTCCCACAGAAACGCTCAAGCCTGGGTATTGAACCCAGGACCTTCTTGCTGGAGGTAGACATGCTAACCACTACACCACTGTGTCACCCTTAGTCAAATCATCATCTTAAAAAAGAGGTCTTTTTGGATTGAATCACTGTATATTTTCGTGAAAATTTTTTCCAGGTTATCAAGTTGGATGTTGAAACAAAGCAGCAGGTTGAATGGAGCGAAGAAAACTGCTGGCCTACTGAACCTGTGTTTGTACCAAGACCTGGCGCGAGTGAAGAGGATGATGGTGAGCTGTTTGAGAATTCTAACTTTTTACATTTCTCTCAGTATGAAATATGGCAGGGGTGGAGTAATTATCCAATCATGCATTTATTGGCCATGAGTTTAACTGGCTTGTCAATTTTCTGCTTGTGTTGTTTAGGTGTAGTCCTAACTACAGTCAAAAATGGTAATCCTGGCGAGTCTGACTTTCTTCTGGTGCTTGATGGGGAGTCATTCCAAGAAGTGGCACGGGCTAGTGTGAATGTGGAGCTGCACACAGACATGCATGGCTTCTTTATACCACAACATGGTATAACCTCTGCCTGCTGATGGCACAGCTAATGAAATTTCAGCCCACTGATAAATATGTAAAGCTGAGAGCCACAGTGGTCTAACCCAAAAAAACTGAAAAAATGAGATAAGGTCTTTTTTTTTTTTTTTCTTTTTCACAGATGTGGATCTTTTTTCACAGATGTGAGTTTTTTTATATTGCAAAAACTTTCATGTAATTTTTCTCAAAAGCAGCTTTCTGTTGGTTACACCACTCTGGTTCTCAGCCCTTTATTTGTACTTTGGGCTAAATCGTGATGAATAGGCTTGAAAACAATAATAAAATCCTATGATAACATAACTGTGATTTACTTTGTTTGCATTATTAAAGATGTGTAACATTTCCATTTCCAAAATGCATATTATGTTCTGGCTCTTTTTTCGGTCACTTTGGATAAAAGTATCTGTGAGTATACACTGCCTGGCTAAAAAAGTAGCAATTTAGACTGAAACAAACACTGTAGTCAATAATATGTTTCAGTTGCCAACAATTCTTTTAGACCGAAATGATAGGGGGCAGATTGAGGCTCAGCAACGCCATGTGGCAATAAAATGAAGTCACCGGATGACTTGAATATACTGAATGACCAAGTTATAACATCAATGCAGTTTTTCTTACCTGATGGCACAGGCATAAAATTCAGACTGACATTGTCAATTCATTTTCACATATGAACTGGCACCGCTAAGTCCTGACTTTAACCTAACTCTTTACTGAAAGTGCTTGATATATGATATATAACACATTTTGGAAACAGGAGACAATGGCTTGGTGTGCTGGCAAGAGAGCAATACTTCACGGGGGGATGTGTGTCTTTATATGGAGCAGGCGATTAGGTGTTAGTGGAAACGTGTGTTGGAGCTCATGTGATGGTGCTCACCCCCACAGGTGCGTCTGTCTCTGAGGGAGACCATGTATTAGTAAAATAAATCCTGAAAAGTGTTATGTAAATTGAAAAAAAAAAAAACAAACGTACCTGTTCATTAGTCCCCCTTAACCTGAGTGAATGTCACATTTACTAACCTAGCAACAGTAAATGCTTTAGATAAATGCTCTAAATGCATTCTAAAAATGAAGTTCTGGGTGCTGACAGTGCAAAAAACACATTTGGTGAACAGAAGCACTAATTGATTTTAAAAAAGCGATAGAAAAAAAATCCTACCATCAAATACTTTCATTTTATTGAGTATTTTTCGGAGTTTTGTTTTTCTGTAGCTACTCACCGTACATGAGGTGATGTCCTAGTAATAGAGTAGCCAATCAGAAAGTGTAATTTCTTATATCCAGTGGGTGGGGATATAATATCTATTAATTTTCAGTATAGAAATTATGCACTCACAGCCTTTTAAATATATATTTTATACATTTCTACAATAAAATGTATGTAAATTCTGTTACTGAGAATGATTTTGTATGCTGTTCAGTATGAAAGTCATTATATAATGACTGCAGTATAAGCAAAACATTTGTTGTGCTATATAAATAATTGTGACTTGACTTGAATAAGGTAGGTCATGGTCCATCTATATTTTATCCTACACCAGGGCATGGACTTTACATGTTTGGTTGGAACCTCTGAGGCACTACTTGAGGGTTGTGGTGTGGTAGATTTAACGTACTGATTTATGTAATCGTGTGCTAAATGATCTGAACTTGATTGTGAAGGTGAAGCTTTTTTTAGGCACTATATCCTTTTGTTTCTAATATGCTTTTGTTATAACGATCAATTATGCTTTGATTCTGAATGAACACAGCTGGGTTTCAAATCAAAATCTGTCTATCAGCACTGTTCTGTAGTGACGATGAAGCGAACCATGCCCTTTCCAATATGGCGGACATATTTACTGCTCTAGCATAACAAGGCGGCTAATATACGTCATATTTGGGCGACAACAAAAGTCCGGGCATGACTTACCAAGTTCTCAGGCATCGTGTGAAGAATTTTTGTTTTTTATAGTTTATTATTATTATTATTATTATTGCTGTCAGTAGGTATATCGGCCAGTTCCGGTATGTCTCTTCACAGACTACTAAGATGCAAAGTAAATATTTGGAATAACCTTCAGTTATCACTGTCTGCTAGTCATTTAACTAGCCATGAAGCTACAAATGTTTCTATGAGATTACTGATAAATGACTGCGCGTGCTTATCTGTCTTCTGCCCAAAAGTGTGTCTTCATCCAAGTGAAATTATACATTCATAAAATCGTAATGTTTTCTGTGTTTATATAGAAATGTACTATTCCATTACTGTATATCTTTAAATAGAGTAGTCTTACTGTAAACTAGCTTCAGCAGTTGCTAAGTGAGTAAAAACTCAATTAAGAATGGAATTAAATGTTTTTCATATGAGTCTCATTGCTGTAAATATAAACTATGGAATAATTGTACTGTAAGTTAAAGGACATGTTTGTTATCAGTGTAGTCTAATCGGTGTCTTTGGCACTTGCAGACTCTTCAGGCGTTTTCATGTAGACAGACACAGAGGTCTTTTTCGACCAGCACTGAAGGGGAGACCCACATTACCAAAATACTGAAAGAGAAGTTTCCCCAAGCCTCATCTCTCAAAGTTGTGGATATTTCTGGTGAGCCACTTTTGCACAATTAACATCTTGTAATATTTAATGATAATTTCTCTGCTTCTGATTAGTTATATCGGTTTATTTCAGGTGGCTGTGGAGCGATGTATGAAATCCACATTGAGTCTGAGGAATTCAGAGGGAAAAGCATAGTGCAGCAGCACCATTCAGTGAATCAGGTACGAAACAAATATGGATCTTAAGTAGATTTAAAATCAGGGGAACAAAATATGTGCGAGCAATTCACAATGCTCTCTTCAGGTGTAAACGGCAGTGGCAACTTTTATTTTTTAAGCTAATATGTGCTCCAAAAACAGCACTCAAAGTCATCAAATGATGTCACAAGTTTGCATAGTGCATGGATCCTCATGATTATTTGCATATCAAATGTGTTGCATAATGTGTTCAAGACAGAGAAAAATATATTTTATATATTAATATGTAAATATAAATAGACAAAAATCTAATTTTAGCTTTTTTCATTGTTTCCACATAGCATCATCAAAACTCACCGTTACACGGCTGCACATGACACCCCCCCTAAATACATTCATTCATTCATTCATTCATTTTCTGAACCGCTTAATCCTAATTAGGGTCGCGGGGAGGCTGGCGCCCATCT
>JBCNYH010000017.1:8225072-8235897 GCA_039654325.1 Tandanus tandanus | reverse complement strand
TATACACAGTATGATATAATATTTTTTATAATAATAATATAAAATCATTGCGAAAATATTATATGCATTATATGTATATATAAAATATATTTTTATTGTAAAAATGTAATGCTAGTCAGTGTGAACACTTTTGCACACCAATGCATTAGTTAAGAGTGATGATAAAATGGACTTTGACATTTTACTTGTGGATTTATTCAAGCATCAATTATCCATATGTGGTCCAGTAATTAGACTTACAATGGAAATACAGTGACAAAATTCATTCATAAGGTGGAAAAAAATGATCAAAGCCCTATGCTGAATCTGGGTTGGAAATTTTTAATAATTTGTGGTGAGCTACATGCAGCGTACAGTATAATGTCAAAGATATTACAGATAATATTAGTCATTAATAATCCCTGCATTTTGTGTTGTAGCATGAAGCATTTATAACACATGAGGAAGCTGTCAGGTCTGACCAGTACAACTTTCTACATCACAAATGAATTCATCCTTGTGACAGCTGAGACAAGTCCATTAACATAACAGTCTGAAATCACATGTACCTGTTATTTCCTCCTATTAGGAGTTCTTCCAACAGCTATAATTATGTGATTTTCTTCAATGCTTGTAGGTTCTTCAAACATGGTGACAGGCGAGACGAAAAGTTTCTTCACCTTCGCCAAATCTGTAAGTGCTACACGGCCTGCCATTTCTTCCTCAGTTGGCTGATTTAAAATCACATCCATTATAAGCACTTACATTCTTAGAAAAATGCAGATTTATCTCTCTGTCTCCAGTGGTGGCAAGTGGAGAAGGTTAACCCCATCAAACTGTATGAAGAAAACAAAGTCATGGCTGGATTTTCGCTGCTCAGTCTCCTCTTTAAGCAGGGCGGCTGCAGCCGAGTGAAGACCGCTGTCAACAACCTGCTTTCACTCTACAGTGAGAAGAAGATCAAACCTTTAGTGGATTCTCTCTGGGCTCTTGAGGAGGTAAGCAGATAAATGGAAAGATGTTAATGTAGTAGGAAACTATCAATGCTGCAAATATGGGGTTACTTAAGATAATGGTATAAATCTGAAGCATTTAAGTCCATATGTAACTTTAGAAAGCCATTCAAGGCCAGTAATAAACATATAACAAGACACTACCTCTTGAGTACTGGTTGGTAAGTGAAATGTAAGTGTAGCAGATTATTGCTCTCTCAGCTTATCCTTTAAACCATCAGTACTGTTTCAGTACAAAAGCTGAGGCTGGCACCCATCTCAGCCGACTCTGGGCGAAGGCGGGGTACACCCTGGACAGCTTGCCAGACCTTTGCGGGTCCATCACACACACAACCATTCAAACTCACACCTAGGGGTGATTTGGAACCGCCAATTAGCCTACTGTGCATGTTTTTGGACTGTGGGCGGAAACCGGAGTACCTGGATGAAACCCATATAGGCACGGTGAGAACATGCAAACACCACACAGAAACGCCCTGAGCCTGGGAATCAAACCCGGGACCTTCTTGCTGTGAGACGAATGTGCTAACCACTGCACCACTGTGATGCATAGCTGAAATCTATAATTGTTTTATTCCTCATTTAAAATATTTGAAAGTCTGGAGGAAGGTGCACCTTAGCCGGTGTGAGTCAGCCAGAAGTGTATGCTATTCAAAGCTAACGCCAGTCGTGTACAATTCCCACTCGTCAAGTGTTGCCTCCCTATCACCTATGACAACCACCAACCAAAGCGTAAGAATGCACATGCCCCCTCCCTGACATACGATGCTGCCACCTGCCTCTTTACGAACTGCTGCGCATGTGCATTTGGAGGTGGCTTTTGGAGGGAAAGCCTTATCCACCCCTTTTGTACGAATGGGCTCACAGACGCCCATAGATTGGCTGGTGATCGATGTGAGTGACAGGGGATGCCATCCCTCCTTCCCATGAGAGCTCGGCTATTTTTGATGAATTCTAGACTCATTCCATGAAAATATGGAATCAAATATAAAATCAAAGTGTTTGATGCTATATATAATATAGGCTACTTAAACAACATAAAGAGACTTAAGGAGACACACGTGCACGCAAGTTAACCTGCATCTGTCTTAAAATAAATAAATAAACCATAAAAAGCTAATTTTCCTTAGTATATACTAATATAGGGATTTAGGCAATGCCTAAAAGCACAGCATCCCATAGGGTTTTTATGAATTGTGTAACACACATAAAGAAATTTGTTTCTGAATTATACACTTATGTTTTCTTGAAAAATCAGTAGAAACACAAAAATTATGCAGAGACATGTTTCCTTTCTACTTTATCTCTCTCTCTGTCTGTCTGTCTGTCTCTCTCTCTCTCACGCTCTCTCTTTCTCTGTCTCGCTCTCTATCTCTCTCTAATGTACCAAGTTGATGTTCAGACTGTTTACTTCTATGGTTGCTAAGCAACAGTTTCAAATTACATGAATAGGTAAATGTAACATTTAACCCCTGGAATTATAATGCAAAGTATCATGTTACACTATATTTTTTGCACTTTGGTCAGTTAATTATTAAAGCAATGTTTTTCTTTTTATTAAAGTCAATCAAATTATGTAACAAAAATGGATTGTTGTCACCATAGCCTGTAGTGTCCATAGAAGCAGATGCCAGAATTCTCTCATTATTGTCCTTCAGCTGATCTAGAGTATGAGGTACATTGTCACAAAAAGAGTTGTCCTTGAGGTATCCTCACAGAAAGCCATCCAAGTGGAGTGAGTTCTGGAGATTCAGAAGGATAAGGGGAGTCAGCATGTCTGGATGTAAGTGTTGATGGAAGCTGAGCTTTCAGATACGTCAGGTTGCCTTTGTTGGTATGGGTTCTGTCCTGTTGAAACACTTGATAGTTGTAATCAAGGTTGTTTAGCTCGCAAAAGACTAACAGATCACCTGGAATACGGTCAATGATTTGTTTCCTGTAGGCAAGTGATGTAACCTTCACACAGTTATGCTCTTCATTCTCAATGCAGGAAGGACACACCAGACAGTGATCTTTTCTGAATGGAGATGATTTTTTGCATGTTCATCAGGCCTCTGCCATCCAAGGAATCTCATATTTTGTTGATTCAAACAGTACTGGTATTGGTCATCCTTAAAGCATAATTTATGTGCGTGTAATATGTTTAAGCAATACAGAGCTTATTTTAACATAAATTACCATAAAAAGCACAAAATTGGGTAATTTTATCCGGTGGATTACTAGTGGAGCTGAACCAATGGTTAGCAGTCATTTATTTTCCCCGAAATGACACGAGCTCTTTGGGCAGGGTTGTCCAGTGCAGGTAAACAAGCAGGTCTATTCAGCAAGTGACATTTTAGGTGATAAAAAAAGAAGCATCTATTGCTAGCAATTTAGAGAAAATGGGTGGAAATGGTTACCCATTTGAACCAGAGAGGAGTCCTGTTGAAACAGTGAGACGTCACATTCTAGTGACTCTGAGGATGAGAACACTGCCAGAGATGAGCATGATGGTAGGTTCAAAATGGCTTATGCAGATAACGTTTTGCCAACTCGACTTTCCTTTTGTCAGTTGGTTTAGGAACACAAAATAAATGCTTTCTGTGATTTCTGCGTTTGTTGTTTGTGCAGCTCAGCACTGGTCGATAATGTGTTATGATGCACAGGGTCAGAGACATAGCCCAGGCAATCCAATAAGTTTGTGTCACTACCAGGCTGAAACAGCCAATGAGGAAGGCAATATGTCTCTGAGCATGATTGTGTCACAGCACTCGCAAGTACTTTGACAATGGGCAAGGATTGGTGGAGAGAACCGCCGACGTCCTACATGATGGTTTTAAAGAGCTATTAACGCTTATTCACCACAGGTACCCTTTATATGATTTTGGTTTGTTCCTATTGTTCTTGGTCTGCCAGAATCTACACTATTTAGGTTAAGCAAGGTGCAACTGTTGTTGTGCTTCTGAAGCATCTTCTGTATTGCTCTTGTCATTGAGGCAGGTCTGTGAAACTGTTTTGAAACTGTTTTAGCTCCCAACCAATTGTCCTTTTCGGGACTTGGGTTTGAGTCCTGGGCTTGGCAAGGGCGTGTCTGTGTGGACCTTGCATGTTCTCCCTATGCTTGCTTGGGTTTCCTCCAGGTACTCCAGTTTCCTCCCACATATTATATACATATGATATTCAAATTAAAATTTTTGATTCGAATTGGATGATTTGAAGATTTTGAAGATTTTGATATTGTTGATTGCCCCTAGGTGTGAGTGTGAGTGTGAATGGTTGTGTGTATGTTGACCCTGTGATTGTCTGGAGACCCCTGAACTGTTGAAAGTTATACTTAAATGGCATGAAAGGATTTTTAAAATATGTATAAGTAACCAGTATGTTACATGAAATTATTTGAAAAAAAAAAACATTCAGCTATGCAGACTTTTAAAAAAACAATAATTTTATGTATTATTGAAATTATTGGTGAAGAAATTTCCATGTTTCTGTATCTGCTTTCAACTGTATTACCCCATATTGAGGTTTTATAGCAATGCGGCCTCATCCTGATGTCCTTCCTGTGGCTTCACAATTGAAACCTTAATGTTCGTTCCAGTTATTTTTTTAAATCAGTGGAAGTAGTTAATTTTTTTCTTACTGTTGGTTCTTGCTACCATTTTTGTCAAGTGCCACATGCTGCTAAACAGATGAGACACATTTGTTTTGTATTTTATGAGATGCAACATGTACTTCTCTGTCTGTTCATCTTTAGAAAAACATACCGGTTAAGTCTTTTTTTTGGAGCCCCATCCCCACCACTCCAAAAGTAGAAAATGAACACAAATCCAGTCACTTTATTTTGTTACTGCTAGTCTATGAGATGGGTTGCTTTTTTCATAGTCAGCGATTCTCGATTGTTCTGTCTTTATAAGCTGTCAATCAGTATACTGCTTCCAAACCAGCTGTCAGTCAAATTCCCCCTGAAGCCCAAAGCTAGTCAGGTGAAATGTGGGTAGCAACATTATTTTAACAGGAAGTGGCATGCCAAGCTTCATCTGTTCTGCAGTGCAGTCAGGAGCTGTCAGTAAGAGGTCGGGATCGAATGACAGGTGTACTTTCCAGACCCTTTTTGATAGAGCCGGTTGGGTTTTATTATTTTTTTCCTGCCTACGCAGCCAGCCGGTCTTCCATCATTTTCGATTAGGATTAACATACTGCGTAACAAGTGATGATTTAAAGAACTGGCTATCTTTGCAGTTTCCTCAATTTTGCTGTTTGTGGCAGTGATCTTTATTTTATGTTTGTATGAAATATTATGTCATCATGCCCCAGATTGATTTATTTTTTTTGTAATGTTGTGGTGTTAAATCTAGTTTATTTTCTTCTTCTTATAGATTTAATGTGGACTTGCATTAGGTATCTCTACATCATACACACACCCACACACACCCACCCACACACACACACACACACACACACACACACACACACACTCACACTTACGGACATATACGTCCTCATGCTCGTCACTGTTTCCCTACATCCAGCTGGATGGAGTGTTGATATCTCGTTGCTTTATTGCATCAACTGTGAATGTGTGTGTGTGTGTGTGTGTGTGTGTGTGTGTGTGTGTGTGTGTGTGTGTGTGTGTGTGTGAAGGATGTGTGTGCTGGAAAAACAAACATGCATTAGGATTCTTTGTTTCTGTGTCATTTTACACACGGTTCCTGTCAACACGGGCTTCAGATTGTCATTTCTATTACATTTCTGTTTGTGCTTGTGTTTCAGAAAAGCCTCTTATGGTTGCTGGGTGAGCAGTAAGAGCAGTACAGGTTGTGTGAGTGTGACAGTTGTGTGTGTGAGACAGATTAGTTGAACTGATTATATATCACTGTCACTATTTCACTCAAGTAAAAACTTTGGTATTTTTGTGAAGTTCATTGGTACTTGATTGTAATTAAAGTTCTGTACAGACTGCACACCCAGCTGAAATATACCCCCAAAACCACTGTGGAGGAGGATTTTTTTTAGATTCTACTCTTAAAGCCTTTGAGTGGATTATGGTAATGAAATGTAGTGACAGAAATCCAATGTGATTTGCTTTCACAGCTGATTAAAAAAAAAAAAAAAAAAACCCTCAAGGGGAGTATTGGTGCTAAAGCCTCAATCTCTGAAGCTAGATGGATGGTATATGATTTTTTGCCTTCTAGGGGTCAACTGCCATTGTCCTGTAAGTGTTCTGTGCACTTCAACTGGAATACTTGAGAGTCACAGAGAACCGGGAAGGCATGGCTTTCATTCCCGGAAGTTTGGTCATGTTAAAATCTGCCGGATTGATTTAGATGCATTGTTTTAATCATATTTGCAGCGAATGTTTTATCAAATTTGCTGGAATGGCCACGGCAGTCGTGTATCAACCAGCTTTGTGAGACTTTAGCATAAGTGAGCTACATAGTGTGCTTTCCTTCAAAACCATTATGTCAGTTACTCGGTCACTACAGAATATTTGCAGTTTTTATCAATTTTACAGTTACTGTATATAGGGAGAGAGATGACAGTGGTGGCTCAGTGATTTAGGCCCTCGGTTGCTGATTAGAAAGGTGGGGCTTCATGCTCCAGTACCATCAAGCTGTCACTGTTGGGCCCTTGAGCAAGGCAGTTAACCCTCAACTTCTCAGGTGCATAGATGAGGTAAAAGTGTAAGTAACTCTGGAAAGGTTTGAACATTACATAAATGTAAATATCGAGAGATACAGTGTCTCTCCTCTCATTGAGCTTCTCGATGAGTTATGTGTACTGTAATCATACTTTACCAAATCTAAATTTACTGTAAGATTTTTCACGCTTCCATTTATTCACTTAGATTGATTGTAGCTGTTTTTGGGAAGCAGCCACTATGTGCTGCCTTTATAATCATCTCTTCAGAATTACAGCAGTGTTTTAGAAGGAAATACTGTATTAAGCACATCAGTATAACTGATGTCCTACTTCTGCTTGGAGTTTTGATCTCTTGGAAACCGCTCAATCCTGCAGATGATGGCATCATATATTCAACCTAAAGATATAATTAGAAACTGTGAAGATGCTGTTCATACAAACAGTTTTGCTACAGTGGTTTAGCACTACAGTTGCCAAAGAGGCTTCAACTACCATGAAGAGCTTCAACCTCAGGTCTGCATTCATGAACATCTGATAACTACAACTAGACTTCATGTTGACACCCAAATGAAGATGGTTTCTCATTTGAGTCTGGTTCCACTCAAGTTTTCTACCTCATGTCTTCAAGTTTTTCCTTGCCACCATTGCTACAGGCTTGCACATTAATCATATATAAGATATATACATTTAGAGAAATATATAAGTTCATATATAGGTCATTCTCTGAAACTGGTACCATAAAGTGTGACATTCACAATCCCCAAATTTCAGTGACATCCTGTTTATTTCCCTCTATATTGACCATGAATTCACGAACCATTTTTAAATAGACAGTGAGAGAACTACTTCATGCACATAACTGCACTTTTATTAGTAACAAACAAGAATAAATTTGTATGTAACACCAAATTCATATTCGAATTCATTCGCGTATGGACATGAAATTTGTAGCATTTGTTTTTGGGGAATAAATTAATTAGAGCTTGACTACATGTGAAATAAATACACTTCAGGGGTTCACTCAAGTATACAGTGAACCTCGTAACATAGAACCTCACCACTCACAGGAATAATGGGTTGGTTCCGTATGTAACTGGCGTGGCCACCACTGGTTACGCATGGAACTGTAAATTGATGTTCTCTGTGCGGTTCTCAGTCCATGAATGTGAATGTAAATGGTTGTTTGTATCCATGTTAGTCCTGCAGTGGACTGGTAAGCTGAATGATAAATGAAGGAACTGCCACTGTTAATAGACAGGGTGCAAACAGCCTCTCACCCAAGTCAGCTAGGATTGGCTCCAGCTTCCCCCTGATCCTGACCCATGCAGATAATGGATGGATGAATGGAGAGTTGGAAGGAACTGTTATTAAGTGATAAGTTGTTTATTCATCATGAAAAATGAGTCCTTGAATTTTTTATTTTTTGTGTGAGATTTTGTGAAAGTTAAAGTTTTTGTCATATCTTGCAAAGTTTCTGCAGGGCCGTGCAAATCTGAGGTGGGATCTTTGCAAAATTTTACGATATTTCACAAAAAATGTGTATGTATTTTCTAAGGTTCCAGAGATTTATGACATTTATTATTATTTTTTAATACTATTGTTGGAGGCTTTTGGCCTTTTCTTTAGGTTCAGTCAGTCCAGAAAGCCTGTTTACTCTTGTGCTGGCTTTAAAAAAATAAATATAAAAATAGAGAACCACCAGGGTTCATTAGGTGGATATCAGTACTAGGTTCTGAAAGTTCTACACTTTTTTCCCCCAATGGGTAAAACAGCTGCTTTCACAAGTAAAAAAATAATTTTTTAATCCCTTTTGGAGGCATGGAGGAAATAAAGAAGCAAGCAATTCAACTGTTCTACTGGCTTTTTTTTTTTTTGAAAGAGATACCCTTTGTGGCAGACAATAATATGTATAAAACAGGTTTTCCAGGAACAGCAAACCTTCAGCTGCACCATACAGTGTAGCTCATAATGATAACAATAATATACTATAGGATGAGATTAGATCTCTTCATAATACGCGCCTAGAGTGATTAGAAATATCTCCTTGTTACACACAAAAGACACAACATGTGTGGAACTAATCACCTGATGGTGATTACGATGTGCCCACAGAGCGTAATCTAACTGCGAGAGGAAGAGAGAAGGAAAGACATTTTTATTTGCGAGAACCACACAGTAAAAAAGGAGAAGAGGGAAATAAGAACGTGGCCAAAGGTGGCACTCCAAGTGGAGACGATAATGTTCTCAGCAGGAGAGCCTGGGATTTCATTACCTATGTGCTGTCCAGATGCTGTCGTTTTCTTTTTTTCCTCCCTGTGGAGTGAAGGAAGATGTCTATCTGGATGCTAAATTGAACATTAGGATCACAGTGAACCTTTTTCTAAACTGTAGAGCAGTATCTCTATAACAGTGACAGACATGTCAGCTTCTCATACTCCTTCTCAAGGGTTTTTGAAGGGACAAAGTTGTCATCCTTACACATTTGCAACAAATTCCATGCGTTACATTCATATGGAAGCAGTTGTATGTAATGTGTGCTATATAAAATGCCCCATATAAAATTTTTTACATGCATTCAATGTGTGTTTCATTACATTCTGATTCATTTTGCTCAGGGTCCCTTTTCTTTAAAGCTTGTGATTTAGCTCATCACAACCCTGCTGTGAAGCTCCACGTCAGCAACAGCTACGTGGCTGTCCTTTTCGCAACCACATCAGTTGCCATGCTAACCTGAGAGCTGCTCTGATGCCTGAGTCTGGTGACCTGGTATACTGAGCAGTGCGCAGTCAGAATTTGTCAGACGGCTAGTGGTTTAGACGAGCTGTGAGCTACAGTGTCACAAACGAGTCTAAAATCTGAACACAAATGTCATTTTAGTTCATTGGCTAATTGATCCTGCATCAGCTTAGTATTAATGATTATCATGTCAATAATAAACCTTAAAATATAATACACAGGAATGACACAATCTGATTGGTCCGCTGTCTCAGGCTTAAACAGCATTATCTCGAGGGATGATGCTTGAATCAAATCAATATTTTAGTAAATGGAATTAAAAAAATTTCTTTAATTTAATCTTTTGAGTCATTATATGGAAAAAAATATCATTCACCTATTTTCTAAGCCCCTTAATCCTAATTAGAGCTGCGGGGTGGCTGGTGAGGGTGGGGTACACCCTGAACAGCTCACCAGGCCATTGCAGGTCTGACACATACACAATCATTTACACTCACACTTAGGGGCAATTTGGAACAGCCAATTAGCCTACTGTGCATGTTTTTTGACTGTGGGCGGAAACGGAGTACCACGCAAGCACGGGGAGAACATGCAAACTTCATACAGAAACGCCCAAGCCCGGGAATCGAACCCAGGCCTTCTTACTGTAAGGCAGAAGTGCTAATCACTGCGCCACCATGCGCAGTGGAAAAAATATGAATAGTTAAAAAAATATATATTTTCCCTTGCTTTTTCTGGTTCTTAGTAGTAAGTAACGTGTTACTACCGACAGAAGAAGGCACTAATGCACTTAAATGATCTTTGCCAACCACCAATAAAAGAAAAAAAGAAAACGTTATTACCATGCTGGTAAAACATGTGCATCTCTCTCTCTCTCTCTCTCCGAGGGCCGGGGTTGCATGTTTTTGTCTTCAAAAAAGGGTTGAATAATTCCCAGCGAATATCGAATAGTAGTTTTGCTGGAAATGTCCCTCTTCATGCATATTCTTGTGAGAGTATTGTTGATATAATGTGATATACATTCACCAGCCATGTTATTACCCTTGAACATTTGTGCATTTATCCAATTAGCCATTAATATGCAGCAATGCTGTCCAATGTTCATATTGACAGAATAAGGAAAGGGTGTGAGCTTAGTGACTTGTGGTATTCAAGTGGTGGTATGTTTGTTGGTGGCAGAAGGACTGGCTTGAGTATTTCAGAAAATGCTGATACCCTGGGGTTTTCATTCACAGCAAAGTTTTGAGTCCACATAGAATGGTCCAAAAACAAATAAAATCTCATCCAGTACTGTGGGTGGAAGTGCTTTTTTGAAGAGAGAGGCCAGAGAAAAATAGACAGTCTGGTTCAATTTCACTGGAAGGCTACTATAAATAATAATAATAATAATAATACATATTTACAGGGCTCCCGAGTGGCGCATCGACAAGGTGCACGACTATCAACCCGGAGATCGCAAGTTCGAATCCGGGTTGATG
>JBCNYH010000017.1:8199062-8224972 GCA_039654325.1 Tandanus tandanus | reverse complement strand
TCGTGTGATAGGGAAGGCTAAAAAGTTGATGGGTGGGAATTGGAAACGACTAAATTAGGGAGAAAAATGGGGAAAAATCCCCAAAAAATATATATATACATATTTACAGCTGTGGTGAGCAGAAAAGCATCTCAGAACATAACACTTCAAAGTTTGAGGTGTTTCCTTTCATTGATACCACAGCAGTTTGTATCATTACCTCCACCAAGGAGGTTATGTTTTCACATATGGTTTGTTTGTTTGTTTGTCTGTCTGTTAACAACATTACTCAAAAACTTATGAATGAATTTTGATTAAATTATTAGGATGAGTCAGAAATGATACAAGAAATGATCCAGATTAATGTCTGTATGCAGGGAATTCTTAAAGATTTTTTAGGATGGATGATGTAGTTCGTTGGTGTAATCTCATTCCTTTACCCTACTGTACAACTTTTAGGCCAATTATACCAAAAGTAATCCAATTATTAATACTTCCTTATCCAAACATGAGCCCACTTATTCAAGGCAAGCCCTATACACAATGCATCATATAAACGGCTGTGTGTTTGCATTGTAGGGCTCAAATAATAAACAAATGTTGCATTTACAAAAATGCTGCATTTCTTGCAATACCATATGGGGGTACTGAACGGCCTTGGCAGAGGTCTGTGCTCTCCGAATGCTTTTCTAGTTTACAGTTTGTATTTACAGTTACATGCAGTGCTGTAGTACAACCTTGCGACATGTTACTTATGACTATCACTCATGTTACAGAAGCTCTAACCAGTTATTCTGTTCCCAGTTTCTCATTTTTCACTCTTTTTCTATTTTTAAATAATTAAAAACACAAAAAAGGCATCTTTACATTCATTTCATTTCATTCTCCAAACCACATTTTCCTTCATTAGGGTCACAGGAAGGCTGGAGCACAAAGGCAGAATATTCTCTAAACAGCACACCAGTTCATGTGGTGCACTATCTCAGGATTAAAAAACATCCCAATTGGAAAAGACTTGAATCAAACCGACCAACAATCACAGATTGTCATGGTCACTTAGAGCAGGCGACGTCATACTTTAAAATGGGGGGGATTTTGGAATCCAGAGTGCGTTTCTGCATAGTAAATGATAAAATTTTAAAGACACGCCATTACACAGCTCCTGCAGTTCACCTGTGTTCATCAAGATTTAAATAATGTGAGAAATAAACCATAAACATTTAGAGTGCTTTTTTGCTTATGTTCCTGTGTAGTATATACTAAAACAATTATTCACCCCAGGCTCGGTGGATGTCTTTGAATTGAATTGTCTTATTTAGCGATGTGCACCTCACGTCGGCTCATAATTGCTAATTCTGTGGAAGGTCTACCCTCCTAATCCAAGTGAATGAGCCATTACTATAGAAATGCTAATGTATTCAAGCGGGATCATTAATATAACCCTATGATGCTAGAAGAACAGTATTGTCATAGCTACTGTTATAGAGCCTTAATCAATACCTCAATTCAATGTTGAACTCAAATATTTCCTTCACTGACAAATTAGTATCATTATAAATTAAATCATAATACAGGTGCTTTTTTTTTTTGTTGTTGTTGCTATAATTATACCCGAACTTTTGTATGTATGTGTAATTGCCACTATTGCCAACACATCCCCATGACATGACACATTAACCAGGGTATATGGCTTGTATAGCTTGGTCTGTGGAAAATACATTAGTCACATTTCGTCTATATTGTTCCTTACACCATTCATTCAGTCTATGCGATCATTTTCGATTTTCCATGACTGACATTTTCTCACTCTGCCGCTTATTACGTATAACAAAATCAGTCTCATTTATGATCCATAAAATTTAATTAGGTCTTTATTGGTTTGCCTTCTAATTTAATTACTCTGTCCCTAATACTTTATTCGCCATGGAACAAAAACTTTCATGGGTGAAATGACTAGTGAGATTTCTAATAGTTTGGAACTATGGTCTGGTTGGCAAGTCATTTTTCTCTGATAATAAAATGGTAGATTGTTTGTGAAAGGAGCACACAGTAGCATTGCACAAAAGGAATCTGACCTTATGTACCACTAGAGAGATTTTATTATCAGAGGAAGCTCATTTCCTGAACCTGTGTAGGCTGAATGTCTAATAAAGGATGCTTTTCTTGAATTATTGAATTGATTTTTAGACATGTGACACAACCTGACCGGTAATCCTCAATTCAATTTGATATAGCAATAAAAATGGCCACAAAGCAGCTTTACAGAAATCTGGTTTTAGTTTTAGGAGAAAAAACTCTTTGAATGACATGAAGAAGAAACTTTGAGAGCAGGCATACTCAGCTGGACTCATTCGAGTCTTGAGATGAGCACAGGACAAGCTTTATGAATACAGCAGCAACTCATAGGTACTAAACTATAATAACAATATAAAGTGAGTTTATTCTACATGGAAACATTGTACAATCTGATTGGTCTGTGGTTTAATCTGAGGATTAAAAAAATTATCTTGAGTGGATAATGCTTGACATAAAAAAGACGGTCACTCATGGTTTTTCACAGTCACTTGGAGCAGGCAGCATCATTATCATGCTTTGGAAAAGAAAAATAAGCCATAAAATCCTTGTTTTAGTTTCCTTTAGTGGCATATACTAACAATTTAAATGATCTTAAAAACATGTAATTACAGAGATTTACATGTACAGCATTTGGCAGATGCCCTTATCCAGAGTGACTTGCATTTTTATCTAACTGAGCACTTGAGGGTTAAGGGCCTTGCTTAAGGGCCCAACAGTGGCAGCTTGGTGGTACTGGGACTTGAACCCCTGACCTTTGGATCAGTAAGCCAGAGCCTTGACCACCTGAGCAATCACTGCCCTATATGACGGAGATGGACAGGGCTTCAATACCAGAAAGATCACGATCTGCTCTCCATGCAGATAAGAAGAGCACTCTAAATTTTGTATGAAATTCTTTGTGTCAGCTTAATAAATGATTTGGTTGCGCGATATGAGAGGAAAAAGTACCAATAAATGCTCCACCATTGGAGGACAACTTGTGAATCAGATAAATGGTTTTCTCTCATTGTTAAAGGTCTTAACCGATCAGTGTGAGCTGTCATTATGATTTTTTTGTCCAACAATACATATTCTTTCAAACATCAATCCTGAAAACGAACCCTTTCACCTCAAGACAAATGTTCATATTCATTGTTCAGATGTTTCTACCTTTTTTTTTTTTTAAGCCGAGCATTGCGACAAGTGCAAAACACTTATAAAGGCAACAACTTTAAATATAGTGTCTGGAAAAACAAAGAAGATCAGCTTTTTCAAGCGTGGAATTGGTATCTCCAACAATCAGAAAAAGCACCAGAATATTTGTCGTCAGTTGTGAACTCGACCATCACGTGATTATTTTTTGTGAAATGGTTACAGAATTTCTGAGAAAAAAACAATCACATATTTTTACTGAGATTAGAGTAAGAAAAAAAATCTTTAAAGTTTAAAGTCAGAATTTTTCTTTCAGTACAAAACCAGCTTCATTTCAAATTACAAATCCTGATTATGATGCAGTGATTTTTGTACCAACAACGAATTTCCTTACTTTTAAACCCATTTCTTAAATATAGCTTTATAAGCACAGTCGTCATTCATTTTGACCAATCTGAATTTAAACTAAAATGATATTTCTGATTTTTTTTCCCCTCAGAAATTTTGACCTAAATCTCAGAAATTATTTGAGTTTTCTGAAAAATAAGACCCCTATGCACGAGTAGAAAAAAACGCCCAGCTGTGGCCTTAGAATGCTTCTGTCATTTTTGGGAGCAGTGTTACAAACTCTTTTCAGGAAAAAGTAGCCAAAGGAAAGAAAGTAGCTCAAAAAGTTGTTAGAAGTTGACAAGTGATACCATGTGTAGAAGGATTTCTGAATAAATGAATAGAAAAAAATCAATTTGAAATTATTTCCCATGGAAAGAAGTAGTGTTTGGTCATGGCAATACAAACATGATCCTTGTGTATTTATAAGAATACTAAGTCACCATGAAATCCAGACAAATCAATGCTTAAGTGATAACACTGGAATAACACAAATCATGGTACCTCATTGTATAGTCCTCCTGATAGGTGTCCGAGGCTGGCGTTATGAGTAACGGCTAAATCAACTTCAGCTATAGAGAAAACAAATAAATAATTTTTCTCTTCGTTTCCCGACTAAGGTGTGGAGAAAAGAAAGTAAGTTTAACAATGAGATTTCTGTGTTCATTTGTATCACCTGTTTTGTTTATTGAATTATCCATTTAACGAGTTCATGTTCCGTGTTACCATTCATGTTTCATCTTTTGCTGTGAAAGTTTGTCTGCCTACCTGAGTTTGAGTGTGTTTTTTATTCTGTGCGAGTCTAAGCGGTGGTGTATGAGCCTCTATTTTTTGGATTTCAGTGTCATTATTAAGAATAAATCTGATTTTTCCCCAACAGCCAATCAGCATCAAGGACATGGGACAACCACACAAATCATATTTCATGCCTATGGTGCTCTGCTCATGAGCTCCGCTATTAACTGTAAGAATATTTTTGAGAACCTTAACTCAAGGTTCTGGGGACTTTCTTCAGTTAATTTTTTAAATATTTTTTAGTCATTCATTTATCAAAAGTTTGATTTGTGAATATATAATGCTTAACATAATAGTAATTTTAATTAGGATCTATATTGTTCTGGTTGAATGATGTTTACAGTAAGATGCAAATTGAAGTTTAAATGAATTTAAACTCTGGGAAATGTTTAAATAATGTATTTGTTCAGCCAAAGTTAAGAGCCAGTAGCAATCAAAAAATAAATAAAAATCGCATCTGACAAGCTTCTTTTATATTGATAGCTCAAAGCCTTTTGTTAGATTGTGCATGATGGTCTTTGGTTTTTGATTGCATCACTGTGACTAGGGGGAAGAACAATCAGATGCTTGTAGGAGAAACTTTGACCTCAACATATGAGTCATTACCACCTCCATTCCCAGCAGCATGAACAGGCTAGAATAAATATGGCTTTACTCCTGGGGCTAAAATGTTTATCTTCATGCATCACAGCCAGCTCTCTCTGGAATACCCACTTTTCATAAGCCATTCAAATTCCGATGGATAAAACTAAAGCAGCACATGGCCAAATAATGAGTGACTCAGATCATTTCACCTATAAGAGTCAACTCATTTTGACTCAGTGGCAAGTGTTTAACATTCTTCGCAACCGAACAATTCTCCATATCATATATGAAAACCGAAGTCTTTAATTGTTTTATTATTCATACAAAATATTTTCAAAGTAGACAGTCATATTACTATGTTGCTAGCTAGCTTGCCAGTTTGCATCAGGCTCCATATGGTTAGCATACAAGTTATACAATTTCATTCATCCTAAACACAAAAAGCAACAAAAGAAATTAAAGCATTTGATAGTAAGAACCTGTTTTTTAATTTTCAATAATTAAACCTTTTTTCACCAAACATGACTTTATCACTTTCTTGTAATGAACAGGAAGTCTTGAGGGCGCACAGCCATTCTCTCACTAGGCTTCTCTGGGACAAGGGGGACAGGAGGAACATGGATATCATAAGATAAGCTACACCCCGTGGCAGACGGCTCTGCCATGTCCGAGGGACTGTGGCCCTGAGCTTTAAACTTTATTTAAGTTTTCTAGTATTTATGCTGTTTTAATCCTCTATCTCTATGCTTACAACAGCATAAATATTGACAAAATTAAATGAAGTTTACAGTTCAGGGCAATAGTACTTCCACAGTCTGCCGTGGGGTGTAGCCTATCTATCTAATCATATCTATGAGAAGGATAATTGGATGATTGGTGGTCATGTGCCATAATTGTTCAACTTATCCTGATGTCAGTGTTGGATAAATTGGCTTGTAGAGGAATACCAAGAATCTGCTGATGGCTTTACACCAATCAGAAACGAGAAAATATTTTTAATAAATGTTTTTTATATTTTTAATTTCCCGATAGTGGACAAATCAGATTGCACTGTTCCTATGTCATATTAAGCAATTCTTACTTATTAGCTTCAATACAATATTTAAAGCTAGTTTGCAAAGAAATGTAGTGCAAATGTATATACTGTATATAAAAGAATGGTATTCTAGCATCACTCGCTGCTTGCAGGTTAAGAGTAGCTAGATTGAAATTCAGCTAACAAGACGTTCAGTAGACCCAGGAAACAGGAAGATCTATGACTTTATTTTAATTAAAATAGTCACTCACTTATTTCCTGAACTGCTTAATCCTTCTCTTATGGTCGCAGGGAGTCTGGAGCCTATCTCAGCCGAAACTGGGCAAAGGCAGGGTACACCCTGAACCACTCGCCAGACCATCGCATAGGGGCATTTTGGAGCAGACATTTAGCCTGATGTACATGTCTTTGGACTGTGGTAGGAAACCAGAGTACCTGGAGGAAACCCATGCAAGCACATGGAGAACATGCAAATGCTACAGAGAAACATGTATTATAATAGGATATGTATAATGTATTAATAAGAAACATTTTTGTCATGTCTTTAATCAGAAAGGTTCGCAGTGTAAATTTGCTTCTCCATTCGATGAGAATGTTGCCACCGGTTCTGTAAGGTTATCCCAGTGACTGTGCAGCTTATTGAAAATCAGCCAAGAAGAGCTTGAAGATAGTTTGCAATGATGTCTTGCAAAAAGTTAATGATCCTGCAAGCTGTTGGAAAGCCTGGTAGTGGCTGGTACTTCTCAGCAGGGAATATGTTAATGGACAGTCTCTCCATACCTCAGGTTTGAAAATAGATTTGCTGGAAGCAGTTTCTTGGTTACCGTAAGTGTGGAGTTGAATCCAAAGTTGATCATTTAACTGTAATGATCTTGTTAATTTTTGTTAACGCATCTTTGCATTTTAATACTTCATGTACCCTTTAGTTAAAAATATCATATTGATAACTTTTTTATAGTCATTGCAGTAGAGACAAGGTTTCTCCTGGCATTGGGTGTGCACGGGAGAAAGATTAGAGAAGGAAAACAGAAATAACACTGACTCTTCACTAAACTATCCTGAGGTACAATCTGCCAGTTAACACTGAGATAAGAGTTCCTGAGTGATGTAATGAAAGAGAATTTGGAGATCAAAATGAGTTTCATAGGGATTTAGGTTTCTGCTTGGGTTCCTAACAGAAAACTTCAGCATTTCATAGATTATATATATTTCTTGGTTTAAAATCTACAGATTTTATGGATCCTTAGATTATATCATAGGGCACGACAAAAGATCAAGAGTTTAAGCACACAGGTGTCCATGGCCAGGAGACCATGAGAGCTAAATGGCCGAGCTCTCAGGGAGGGAGGGATGGTATATGCTGTTCCCTGTAACTTATTAGGGTCACTAGCCAATTATGGGCTTCTGTGTGCTCATGTATACAAGGGGACAGAGTGTGTTGAGCTGCTTCCAAAAAGCATGAGTAGTGGTTTGAAAAAATGTGGTCGACCTCATCTATCCTTGGTAGTGAATACGAGTCGGTTTTTGTGAGCGCATTCACCTTTCGGTAGTCGGTGCAGAATCTGAGTGAGCCATCTGGTTTAGGGACTGAGACACAAGGTGAAGCCCAGTCGCTCTTGCTTGGCTCAATGATGTCATTCTCCAGCATGTAGTAGATTTCCTTTTGTATCAGTTCGGCCTTGTGGGGGTTGACATGGTACGGATGTTGTTTGATAGGTCGTGCATTTCCGACGTCAACGTCGTGTTGGGCGATGTGGGTCTTGCTGGGTACATCAGAAAATAATGCCTTTAATTCCAAGAGGAGATCGGTCAGTTGACGTTTCTGTTTGGGGGATAGATGGCTTAGCTTTTGTGGTAAGTTAGATAAAATGTCTGAGTTGTTCAGTCTTATTGGGCGATCTCCATCTAGCTTCAAGTCGATGGCTTCCTCGGGTTCGGCCTGAGGATAGTCGTTTACTACTAAGACTTTGTTGGTCCTTTGGTGGTATACTTTTGGCATGTTTATGTGGCATAGTTGGGACGTTTTCCGTCGTTCACGTGTGCTTATGATGTAATTGACGTCGTTCATTTTTCGGATGACCTCATATGGGCCATGGTATCTTGCTTGTCCAAGACAAATATGTCCCTATCAAGAACAAAACTAATTCAGGAACAGAGCAATGATCCTGATTTAAAGTGTCTCTTTGATGCTGCTCTTTCTGAAGAGGAGTTGACTAAAACCCCAGTCGGCTATTCGGCCAGAGAATCGGTGCAAGAATCGTTGGGATTCAGTTCATTCCAGTTGGTATTTGGTCACTCGAGGTTTTTTGCGTTTTTCTCGCATTGGACAAATTCTTCAACCACTTCGAGAAAAACGCAAAAAACCTCGAGTGGCCCCAAAAAACATGGACAATCCTACTGCAAAGCGTGTTAACAGGCAAAGGCCAAGAAGCATTTGCTTCACTTTCGGAGGAAGACAGTCAGAACTATGAAGTGGTCAAGGCTGCCATCCTGAAGGCTTATGAGCTAGTGCCGGAAGCCTATCGCCAAAAATTTAGGACCCATCATAAGCCAGACGTCTACACTTATGTGGAATTCGTTACCGAAAAAGAAATCCTGTTCAACAGATGGTGCAGATCGAGTAAAGCCGACACCCATGAGAAGTTAAAGCAACTCATACTGATAGAAGACCTCAAGGGATACGTGCGCGACGACCTCAGAACCTATCTGAATGAACATGAAGTAAATACAGTTCAAGAAGCTGCCACCCTAGCTGATAGCTACACTCATTTGTGAAGAGAAATGATGGCTTCCTCCAACAGCCATCATAAGTCCAGTGTCCAGGAGAGTGGTCTTCGCACTTTTATAGTTAATATAAAACTCTTTGCGACATCATCAACATACAGCACAAGTGGTAGGCCTTGTCATAGTAGGAGGAAGCATTTGGTGACCTACGCCCTGCCTGCTTGACAGTCGTTATGTGATAGGGAAGAATGTCTTTTTTTCCTTTTTTTCATTTTCCAAACCACTTAAAACTTTTTACGGTCGCAGGGAGGCTGGAGACTATCCCAGCCAACTCCAGGCGAAGGCAAGGTGCACTCTGTTCCCATACCATACAACAGTTCCCCAGGCAATCGCAAGGCCAACACACACATACAACCATTCACACTTACACGCACACCTAGGGGCAAAATGAGAATATCCAAACTAGCCCAGTTTGCATGCCTTTGGACTGTCGGGGGAAACCAGAGTACCCAGAGGAGACCCATGCAAGCACGAAGAGAACATGCATACGCCACCCAGAAACACCATCTGTTGGCATGGGGCATGAACCCAGGACCTAGTACCTGTGAGGCGGAAGTGCTAAACCACTATGCCACCATGCCGCCAGAAGAATGTTTTATGGGTGGGAATTGGATATGTCTAAATTAGGGAGGGAATTAGGGGAAATCATTTTACTAATTTAAAGGATATTAATCAGGTTTTCTATGATAAGCAAATCTCCAACTACAACAACTTTACATAACTGGATATATTGGTGGACTTTGTTTTTATACACTGGTTTGTCACTGTATTGTCACTGTTGTATTTAATGGCAGTCTACTGGACTTTAAGATGTATTTCACTGTTGAACCCATGGCCAAATGGCATATCTTGGAAAGCTAGTGAAAGTGAAAATAAACTTGTTGATCTGCCCTATCACTCGGATCCACTCCAAAATGTATTGGGTTCTTCTTGGCCCATGCCTTCCACCAGGTTTCATGGAAATTAGGTCAGTAGGTTTTGTGCCATCCTGCATAAAAACAAACAAACTTCTTGGCAGAGGTAAAAAGCACATTAATATAAACCTATTGTTTTTGTTACAGCTAAAGGTACTGTCAGAGATAGAAAATCTTGCCTACTTTTACCCTCTTGTAAGAGGGTGTAATCATTCAACAGTGCATTCTGACAAGGTCAGACTACAAAAATAACATTCTTGCAAATTTAAATAAAAATGGCCTTCTTCACAAAGTTCTTGTAATGTTTGGTGCATTCAAAAGACAGAATCCTCCCACCAATTACTGTAAGTAGGGAGAACACTGTTACTAGGCAACTGGGAAATTCGGACACCAAGAATAATCTGCCTAATAATTGAGCTAGCTAACAAATGCACAGTGACAACAAGTAAACTAAAAACAAGATAAAGTGGTTGGAAACATCAACCTTTTTATCAGATGTGAATTTATATTACCGACAGAAGAATCTTCTTTTTCTTTCTTTCCCGTCTTTCTTCTTTGTGTATTTTATCTAAGCTGTGTACTCCTGTACTTCAGTTTGGAACAAGCCAGATAGTGTTAGCATGCTAGCTCAAGAGATGCACCAACTCCTGTTTTTAGGAACCATCCAGCTATCATCAGTCCTCCTAAAAAATAAATTAATGCGTTCAACAACCAGATAAAATGACATCATCAGTCCTGGATTTTTTTCCTCTTTAACTGGTTTCTGGTTATATACACAATATAACTTTAAAAATATCATAACATTTAGGCTGAAACGGGATTTTTGATCATGTTTTAGGTTTTATAATAATGCCGTATATACAGTACTCTTATTCCTCTTCACTGTATAATGCTTGATTCGGTTGGTCAAAAGGTGTAGATTAATGTGCTACAACATCAGGTCTGAAAATAGTGCAGCATATTTCAAATCAGGTGACTATATTATTGAGCCTGTTCTAATACAGTATCATTTCCAGTAACAACAACATGAGGGAATATTACGGTGGATTCTTTGAGTATAGTGTTGTTTAGGAGTGTGTGTACTTGTTGATGTGGCGAAGCTTTCTGTAAAGAGAGTCACCAGTGTAAGTACTTATAACAGACATAAAGCTTTAGCTTAAAGTTTTTAGTCTCGGGAAAAGTTTCATGAATAATTTGTGCTTTGCAGATTTAAGTCACTAGAGGTTTTTTTTTTTTAATGAATTATAAGATGAAATAAAAATAAATAAATCTAAAAGAAATATAATATAATAGCAGCTATAATCTAATCATAAGATAAACAGGAGCTGGCATGTCTCGTAAACTATTTTAAAGTGATGGTAGATTGCTGTGGTTTTAGATTTTTATGTATTTCACTTTTGTTTGTATTTTGTATTTTGTAATTGTGACCATGGGTGAAAATGCTCTAAATAATTAAAACTGATTATTATTATTATTATTATTATTATTATTATTATTAGTAGTAGTAGTAGTAGTAGTAGTAGTAGTAGTAGTAATTCATTCATTCATTAATTTTCTTAAACTGCTTATTTCTAATTATGGGGCAGGGGAGGCTGATGCCCATTTCAGCAGACACTGGGCGAGGGCGGGGTATGCCCTAGACAGCTCGCCAGGCCATTGTAGGGCCAACACTCACACAACCATTCACAATTACTCTCACACCTAGGGGCAATTTGGAACATCCAGTTAGCCTACTATGCATGTTTTTGTACTCTGCGAGAAAACAGGAGTACTCGAGGAAACCCATGCAAGCACGGGAAGAACATGTAAACTCCACACAGAAACACCCTAGACTGGGCATCGAACCTAGGCCTTGCTGTGAGGTGGATGTGCTAACCACTGCGCTACCGTACCACTATTATTATTGTTATTATTGATTTTTTTTTTTTTGATTTTGCTATATTGTATTAATCCCGCAAGGGAAATTATTGCCTCTGCATTAAACCCATCCAACGTGAGCACACTTGTAAACAGTGAGCACACACACACTCAGAGCAGTGGGCTGCCACACACATTGGGGTGCCCGGAGAGCAGTTGGGGGTTAGGTGGCTTGGGCAAGGGCACTTCAGCCATGAAAGTGGAGGAAGGGAAGGTGCAGCTCAGTCCCCCACCACCACACATTTTCCTGCTGGTTCAGGAATCAAACCAGCGACCTTTCAGTCCCAAAGCCGCTTCTCCAGCTATTAGGCTATGGCAGCCCCCATAATAATAATAATAATAATAATAATAATAATAATAATAATAATAATAATTGCTAATAATAATAATAATAAGTGCAGTCATAGGGGATGAGTCAACTTTAGTGATATAACAATTTATTTCTAACTTAAACCTGAGTTAACCACATAAATCTACAGGCAAAGAAATCTACCAAGAAGGCTGAATCATTAATGCTATTCTTAAAACTTAGTGCGCTAATTTATCCGATTGCTTGCCAAAAATAACGCTGCACTACCACTGAGGTAATTTAAAAGCCAGGAAGCTTTTAGAACTGAACTTGGCACAGCCCTCTATTCATATTCCCAGGCGATACTGAGTGCACTTTAACAACGATACAGCCGTGGATTAAGACCTGGTTCGTAATGATGAAAAGCAAGTTTTGTGATTCGAATGATGTTCTTCAACACAGGTTAAAGCTGTAAATCAGGTACATTATCATGCAGTGTGGGTGCAGCCCACAAAATATGCTTTCTGTCCATGAAACACTGGAGAGACTCATCAGAGTGATTCAGCAGCGAATAATGAGTCATGTTTCTACCAGAACAACAAGCCAGCTTTTCTTCTGTCAAAAACAGATATGACTCAGTGATTTATTATAAAATCAATATGCTTGGTTTTTATTCACATAGACAATCAAGGTTGTTTAATGTTAAATTTGCATATTGTATATATATTCGGTAAACCATATGATTAAATTATGACACCATGTGAAGGGTCAGGCTTTTGTTTGTGGGAATTATTAGCCTGAAGAACATTTTTACAAGATACATTTTTATTGTTCCTGGAGCAGTAGCTTCTTTCCAAGGCAATTAATCCTTTTTTGCAATGCTTCCGAGGTGAAACTGGATGTGAGTCGGGGGAGCTGTAGACATGTCGATTCATGGTTTATGGGGTGAGCGATACTCAGCGAAGGATGAGCCGTGAAAAACCGAGCATGGTTTGGCACTGCTATTAGAGCTGAAGCACAGTGTGTGTCCTGTTTCAGGCTGCATCTGCTGTAAGAAATACAGAATAAGGATTATGAGGACAGTCCTGATTATACTGTTTATAGCCGGTGTACAATAGAAACAGACACCAAACAACAAGGAAAAATAGCACACTTTATAAACCATTATTTGCATTGTTGATATTGATTATTGGGACTTAAACATTTTATGGTTAGAGGAAAAACTTCACCGTGGAATGTATTATATATATTGTCTTTTTCATATATGTGTGATGTGCTTAGCAATCCTGGTGCTTATTTTACAGTATTTTTCATATTTTTTTGTATTATCATACTACATTATATCATCAATCCAGGTCACAAGTTTATCACAGGGCTAACACAGACACAAACAACTATCCACTCCTAGGGCCAATTAAAAGTAGCCAGTTCACTTAGAATGTCCTTGGATTGTTGGAGGAAACCACAGTACCCGGAGGAATCCCACAAATCCCTTGGCTGAAATTTAAATCCAGAACCTTCTTGCTGTGAAGCAGCAGTGGTAACCACCTGTGTTATGTATTATTATTTGTATTTATTTTATTGAGGTTTTTGTTGTTGTTGTGTTCGAGAAATTAATGGTTGTCTGTCATACGGAAATCACAGAAGGACATCACTAGTGAAATTATAAGATTTTTTAATAGGAGAAAATAAATGAGCAAAGGAACAAAGGAATAATTCTAAAGTCTCACTTCCAAAACCAAAAAGAATAAGAGCTTCTTTAGTTATTGCAGTTTTTCAATTTTATTAATGAAAGGTCCAGCAAAGAAGCAATAGAGTCGGCTTATTCCAGCAAAAACGCCCTGCAGTAGAGACTCAACCCAGCTAGTTATGGAACTTTTTCTGACTATCCTGATAACGATATTAGCATAAAAGGCAAAGAGTTGGGATCTTTTTTTTTATTTTTTATGGAAATTAAGTATTTTAGCTGGGGCAGTGGTGGCCTGATGGTAGGGTGCTGGATTGCTGATCCCAAGGTCGGGGGTTCAAGCCCCACTATCAACGGGTTGTCACTGCTGTCCCCCCAGTGCAGCTAACTGGGTTATCAAAGACCAGCCATGTCTCTTACTGTCTATTGTGAGAGGCATGTAAAAGAACCATTGCTGATTTTCGTCAAGAGTAGTGGCATTGCCGTCAGCGTGTTTCTGCCCTGCGATGGTATGGCGAGCTGTCCAGGGTGTACTCTGCCCTTGCCCAGAGTTGTCTGAGATGGGCGCCAGCCTCCGCGCGACCCTAATTAGGATTAAGCGGTTCAGAAAATGAACGATGAATGAGTATTTTAGCCATCTAGCCAACCTGCTGGCACATTTTTAGGAAGTGGGAAGAAACTAAAATGATTCACTGCAGAATTACAGTATTGGCACCCATGCAAATGAGCAATCATGAATATAACACATCTGGGTATCAGAGGTTTTCAGTACTTGCTGCCTTTTGATGGTTGCGTACAAATGGACTTCTTCATGCAAATTAATTTCAAACAGCATGGTGGGATTTTGAAACATGTCAACAACAAGTATGAGCTAACCTGTAGACATATAATAGGCTCATTTTGCCTCCATCACCACTGTTCTTAAAGGATTTAATTGCTGGCAAGTTCAAGACATTTGAATCTTTTTTCCATTATGATGCTTATTGATGTGTAGTCAAGATAGTCCAGCCTTTTATGCCATTTCATCAAACTAACAACATGCACACCCAAAACTCAGCATCCAAAACACAGTGAAAAAAAAAAAACTAGTGAGAGTTTAGATGTTTAGATTGTTTTAAAAAAACTGTTTGATGTAGGTTTGTTACCTAGAATATAATTTTGAATTATGTATCAATCCAGATAACCCCACTGTGCTAGCAAATGTCTGTTTATGCTGCTTTAAAGGCTTTGCAAATGTTGTCCAGACAAATACCATGATATATCATGAACAATGACACAGAGAGTAATGTAACTAACTTTAGCTAGGTTGGGGACGAGCAAATTGTGACTGCGATCTTGTTAATACAGCTAATATAGCATATCTTGGCAAACTAGAAATTAAGCTGAATGTTCGTGGGAAGGTAATTTAACTTTATCCTGATGTGTGAGTGATAGCAGAGCTTGTGAGTGTAGCACCATAGTCATGGAATATGGCTTGGATGGTTGTCATATGTCGTGTCTGGTGTAAACCCAAGAACAGGAAACCCAATAACCAAGCCAATTATGTTATGTATCGCTGATTTGCATGATGACAGGTAGTAAAAACACATATTTATTATTAATAACAAAACTAAACCCCCCCAAAAAAGAGGCTCATACACTGCTGCTCAGACTCGCACAGAATAAAAAACACACAATCTAACTCAGGCAGACAGACTTGCAGGTAAACAAATGATTGTGGAGAAAATGCTAAAATAAGAAGCTTGACAGAACATGAGCTCATTAAACGGATACGTTTAACAGATGAATATAGACAAATGAATACAGAAATTCAGAAAGCGCTTTCATGAAAGGGTTGAAACTTAGAGCTGCTTTTAGTTGCAATAATGAATTGATAAAATGTTTGTAAAATCTTCTTTTTCCCTCAGGTGAAGGAGGCCATGCAGAGAATCCATGACAGAGGAAACATCGGAAAGTTGATTATGGATGTGGAAAAGTCTCCCACTCCTTTAGTGAGTAACACGCAGCAGTGTATTGTGTATGTGTATCTGTGAAATGTCAGTGATTTGTAAATTATTATCAATTCTGATGGGTTTCTATCTAATGAAGAACAGCTGCTGAAATCAGAGCACAAGGGAGAATTTAGCGCACCTGTGTTGTACCGTCATGAGAGCGAAAAAATAGAGACAGAAAAAACAACAACTCAATGACAGTGATTGAGAAATCTCAGGACTTAGTTTCCATGGAGATGTCAGTATGATGCTGGGGGAGTCAGTGCAGATAATGGCTTATGAAAGCAGAACAATTTACAAGAACATTTTACCTCTTGCTCCAACCACAAGAAGGTCCTGTGAATTTGCCTAAAATCAGATAAATAGTGGAGCTCCCCAAGCTCCCAAACGAAGCTCCAGAGAATAGTTTTAGAGAATATTTTTGACCTTTCATGCATACATGTTCCACCACAGGTTCAAAGATGTCATGCCTTTAATCTCGGGTTTCCGCAAACCAGAGAAATGCTATCTAAAAACTGAAAACTGCTCCAAATGTGAACTACATGATTACAAGGTCCCTAGTTGTGTAATATTTTTTAGGATAAACTTTTACTCCTATTAAAGCACACGTTCTGTTCCTGCAGATGGCGAGCGACAGCACGGAGACAAGTGAAGCAGGGGAGGAAGAGGAGGAGCACGAAGGAGACAGTGATAATAAGGAGCGAATGCCCTTCATCCAGTAGAGCCCAGTGATGACCCCCACAGCCCCCCACCCCCACCCCCAGTGAAAGGAGAAACTGTGACTGAACCAATCTCCCATGCTCCCCCACGCTGTAGTGAAGTGTACGAGTGTGTGACTGTAGTGCGTCTGAAAATATCCTTCTTGCCAACTGTCCAACTCAAGTGCCATTCCCAGCACAGTGCTGAAGTGTTCCAGTGTTTCCTCACCATGTGTGCTCTTCTTCTTTACAGGTCTGTGGATGTTTTGAACATTTGTAGCTCTGTTGTATTAGTGACTGAGGAAAGCAAGGCTTAGTGTCCTTCTGCTGTGTCCCTTCAGGTTTCCCACAACCTGCAGGGCACCATGCTGGTCACTATCTTCATTTGAGATTTTCAGTATAAACCAAAATAGAAAGAAAGAAAGAAGAAAAAGAAAGAAAAAGAAAGATGCACAGTTATAATTTTTATTATGGCTTTCCATTGTTAAACACTTTAAAAGTGTAAATTCTTATGACTAAATTATAGAAAGAAAAAAATGAGAAAAAAAGAAAGAGAGTGAAATACTTAAAATATCTAAAGTTAGAAATGTTTTGAATTTATTGAAAAACTAAAAAGAATTGGGGGTGGGGGGTAAACAAAATGTATAAACTAACTTTAAAGCTCTCAAATCTTCACAAATTGTAATGTGTAAATATTTCTAACTAAAATGATAGACAGACAGACAGACACAGAGAGATAGACAGATAGATATATAGATACCGGTAGATAGATAGATAGACAGATAGGTAGATAGAAAGAATGAAATAAATAGTATAGAAAGTATAGTAGTAGTAAGAAAAAGCAAGAAAAACTAAAAGAAATGAAAATTATTGTTGAAACTCGTATTACATTTCCAACATATAAATAATGGTTGAAATGATGAAAAAGAAAGAAAGAAAGAAAGAAAATGTGAACAAGGATATGTTTGAAAAAATTTAGGCTTTCAAAAGGTTTAACAACCTAGACTGTTTTAACCAAAATTATAGAAAGGAAGAAAGAAAGATGGGAGATAACGTTTTTAGGTGACTGTAGTGTTGTGTACTACATAAAACGTGTAAAAGTAGGAAAGCTGTTTCTTAGAAAGAAGGAAAGAAAGACTCAGTATCCCTTCAGACTGATGTTCTTTGGGGACTTATACTGGTCACACGGATGATCTCTTTCTTTCTCCGATTATAATTCACACATAAGTGACGTTAGAGTTTCACTAAAAGCAGAACAGGATTGTGAAGGAAAAGCAGTGGATGTGAATTTCTGAGTGGTTTTGGCATTGTGATTCTGCATGTGCGTGTGATTCTGTGTTGTGTTTACAGTCTGATGCCTGTGCTCAGTTATTGTTTCTAAAAGTATATTTTTGCAAGAGTGTAATGTGTGTAGAGAGAACTGTAGTTGTGCCTGTACTTGTACCTCTCCATATATTGAACTGAACACTGTTCTGTGCCTGTATCACATATACTGTACTTTGAAAGAAGGAACCTATGTGCATCATACATATCTATAATCACACATATCTAATAATCATAAATATCGGATCAACATAAATATCTCAGATAATAATATTATATCATGATTTAGAAAAGGACACGATTTAAAAGTCGTCTTTTATTAGTGCAGCACTGATTAAAGAGACCAGCTGTCTTTCAGGACATTTCTCAAAAGCAAATCAAACATTTTCTTAGAAATAAAATGAAATTAGGGAAAAAGGAAAGAAAGGATGGCATAACTTTCTTTATTTCCAGTTTGGAAACAAAATTGGAAATTATTTTTATACTTTTGAAAATCTAAATGTTGAGGGGAGTAAAATAAAATGTAAGAGCAAGTGTTTAATTATTTTCTAATAAAATACTGTAGAAAGAAGCAAAGACTATTGAAAGTAACTAAAAATAACAAAATAAAAAATAAAGAAAGAGAAAATACACGACAAAGAAAGAAAGAAAGGAAAATAAATGTATTTTTTTATACAAAGCCTTAACTTTTAAAAATGACCGAAATTAATAAAAACACAGGTGAATGAGCAGTGGGAGGAAGAAAAATGTTTATTTATAACACTTTCAAAAAAGTATGAAATAGTGAGCGTGTATAACCTAAAAATCACAAGTTAAAGAAAGAAAGAAAGTAGGTAAGTGAGTAAGAAGGAAAGAAACAAAAAGCAGTGTAAGAATAAGAAAACATTTTGTTTACAACTTAAATTATAAAAGTAATTACAGTAAGTTAAAGAAAGAAACAAAGGGAAGAAGAGAAAACAAATTTAAATTGTTTTAAAATAATATAAAAACTCCCAAGCTCATATAAAATGCATCCCATAATTATACAGCTATGATGGTCAAACTAGAACATTTAGACACTGCACTTTCATCACCACAAACTGAAAGTGATGATGAGGAATGTATAGTGAAGAGATCAGTGATACGCTACACTCAGTACTGCACACTCCAGTCTTTCTTAATTCCACAGTGTTGTGAGAAAATCCAATCCTAGGATATAAAAATAGCTTTTTTTCTCTTTTGTTTCATTTTCTTGTGTGTCTCCAATGCATAAAAGCTCATTGACTTGCCTTAAAAAGTAAAACCCTTCATGCTTGGTAATTGTGTCTCAAGTCTTTCCAGGCTGAAAAAAGAATAATGTTTAGATGTAGTGTAGGTGATAGTGCTTTCACTGTGTTGTGTATCAAACTTCGGAGCTACGGAAATAAAATTAAAAAAAAAATTAAAAAGAAAACCTGCAGAGCATTTATGTGCAGTCTTTCTTCTTGTGTTATATTTATTTCCATTCATGCAAACGCATCACAGAAACACCCTTGCCAAGCATGCGACTGAAACACAGGACCTTCTTGCTGTGAGGCTGATGTGCTCAGAGACTCTTATATTTATATCCATATCATATCTGGCAAATTAGAAGCTCAGTACTAGAAGCGTTTGTGTGATATTTTATTCATAGTTAACAGCAGATGTTTTTAAAAGTAAAGAATATGCACTTCACAGAATTGGATATCTGAGGATAATGGACATTACTATACAATACATAAGAGCAGCACAATAGATTCACTATCTTAGGGTTAATAGACATTATCCAGAGTGTATAATGCTTGAATCAAAATGGCAAACCAAAACTCCCGGTTTGTTACGGTCACTTGAAGCATGCAGCCTGATGATTGTTACACCTGGAAAATCATCCATGAACATCTTGTTTTAGTTGGTTTTTCTTATGTTTCACACTCACATTCACAACTAGGGGCAATTTGGTACAGCCAGTTAGCCTACTGTGCATGTCTTTGGACTATGGGAGGAAACTGAAGTACCTGGAGAAAACCCATGCAAGCACACGCAAACCTCCCTGCAATAGCCGAACCCAGGACTTTCTAGCTGTGAGGCAGATGTGCTAACCACCACACCACCCTTCCACCCTGAATCTTATTTAATAAATTTTAATAAAGTTCATAAAGACTGTTCAAGTTATTTGTTCTTTTGCTACTTTTATTACTATTTACAACAACTTTGTGCAACCAAATAGCTTAAAATAATGGCCAAGTAACTTTTCGGCAACGGGACAGTGGAAAAAGAGCGAATAAATTTTTTTCTGGGAAGGAGAGGTTGGGGGACAGATTACTTTTTGTCGTTTGTACATGTTGTATCCTTTAGGTTTTTATGCCGGTGAGTTAGGTAACAAAACATTTATTCATTCATTCATTTTCTGAATCGCTTAATCCTAATTTGGGTCACGGGGAGGCTGGCACACATTTCAGCTGACTATGGGCGAGGGCAGAGTACACCCTGGACAGCGCGCCAGGCCATCGCAGGGCAGAAACACGCTGACAGCAATGCAGCCTACTGTTTATGAAAGTCAGCAATGGTTCTTTTACATGCTTCTCACCACAGACAGTGAGAGTCATGGCTGGCCTTTGATAACCCAGTTAGCTGCACTGGGGGGACAGCAGTGACAACCAGGTGACAGTGGGGCTTGAACCCCTGACCGGGTAACAAAACATGGGACTGGAAAATACATTGGAGTTTTGACTTGAGCAAGAGCTAGCTAATGGGTTGACTAATTGTCGACTCCTGTGTAAGAAATGACTTTTTCAAATGTAGTTAGTAAAAAGGTTCTGTTAGTTGAGCTTCTGGATTTCTTTGTAGCTATGATGCTAAGCTGTAGCGCTGTTTAGCGTCACAGTTTGAGAAAGCTGAAACCGAGGTGTCTCAAATTAAAACCCGTTTTCCTTTAGTCACTGTCATTTCCTTCACTATTACTATCCACTAGCTGTTCTTTCACAACACTGCTGGATGGAGGCCATGAGACATTGTAAGGTCATGTCAGATTTTTCCTCTTTGCTAAGTAGCACGGTACTGCGTGGGAAATGACAGTGCCATCTGTGATTAAAAAGAAGCCCTTTGAACCTTCAGAAATATCAGCCACTGACCTTTTCACTATCTTTGCTGTAAATGTATTCAAATTTGACTAAGATACAACGCAGACCTTTAGCTCTGAAAAGCCTTCCCATTTCAGCATAATACCCTGGTTTTTCACCTTTTTGAAGTCCATCCATCTATCTACCCATTATCCATACAACTTATCCAGCAGGGTCACAGGCAAAGTTGACTTCAGGTGATCAGCAGGGTGCACTCTAAGCAGGTTACTGTTTGAAGTCCTGAATATTCATCCATCTCTTATTTCTAGTGAAGGCTTGTGCAAGCAGTGTACCTTTGAAACCATCGAGTTGATTTTTCATGGTTGTATGGCATTCATCCCTCTGCCCTTCTATCTGGTGTCTGTATGAATCGTGATGCTGATTGGCTATTATGCCTCGCTGAGTTGCATCACGACAGCTATCAAGGGTGCTGAAGCTGTTCATTTTATAAAATAATAAGCAGCTTTTGATTTTTAAATGCTTTTTAAGTGTATTTCCTTTTTTTTTAACCAAAAAGCATTGAAACGGCAACAATTTAAAATTATTTTGGAGCCTGCTTAAATGAAATGTGTTACTAGAAAAGCTACACAGTGCCTGTACACAGAGTGCACTTACTATGTATAATAAACAGGGAGTGTGGCTATGTAATTACTATTATATTAATATACTGTATGTACTGTATTATGTTGCTGCTTCATGATTGGCTGGTTGAATGACTGGTGGCACAAACACATGCGTTCACTGACTCATGACAAACTCGCAATTTCCTGCGGAACTGAAAATTAGCACATCACAGTACCTTCCGCGTAGCTCACACAAAAGGTAATAAGTGCATGAATATGCAGGGTACAGGAGTTCCAAGTGGTCAAGAGTGTGCAGTATAATTGGATGCACATCTAAGAGATAGTGAGAGACTGCATGTCTATTTAAGATTCATGTAATTTATACTGTATATTTCATATGATTAATGGCATTTTTACATGAGGATCTCAGAGAGTAAACAGTGTGTATGAGTGTGAGATTGTCCATGGGAACTTAAACATCAGCCATTTTTTACACTCTTCTTTGCACTCCCTCCATGTGTCTCACAGCATGAAGGCTAAAAATATTCCTGTCAGAAACCGCGGCAATAAAACTGGACGTCCTCACCTCCACCAGTCTCTCTGAGTGAATAAACCAAGCAAATACAAATGCACACTGTCCATATCTAACCTGCCTTGGTTTTGGGTTATGAGCTGGCACATTACATTGGCTTCTATAAGTACCCCCCAAACCTTTGTGAGCTTGGTATTGTTACAACCTGGAATGAAAAGTATTTACAACTTGGGCTACATGCTGTGTTTTGAGAAATATCTCTGTCAGCGTTGCACATCTGGATCCTTATATTTATCTTGGCCAAATTCCTTGAACCATCTCCCAGATTGGATGCAAAGCATTAGTGAACTTTTGCTGTGGATTCTCAATTCAATCAAGGTCCGGGCTTTGATGAGGCCACACTAGCATGCCCAGGTTCTTATATTTGAGCCACCATAGTGAAGTTTTTTGCAGTGGGATTAGAGTGATTTTCCTGGTGGAAGATTAACCTCTGCTCCATTCTTAATCTTATGCAGGCTGTAACAGATTTACTTGTAGCATTGCCCAATTTGGCTCCATCCACCATCTCATGAACCCTGACCAGTTTCCCAATCCCTAATGAAAAGCATTCCCACAATCCACATGATGAATTTAGCAGATGCAACCACCATGATGCTTTAGTGTGAAGACGATGTGTGTTTTCAGAGTGATGAGCAGTGTTTGTGCCAAACATAATATTTTGTGTTAAGGTCAGAAAGTTTGATTTTGGACTGATCAGAACAAAAACACCTTTTCTTTTTATGTTTTCTGGAGTCTCCGTGATGTTTTATTGGTAAACTCGAACTTCTTTCCTTTTCACCAGTGTTGGAGCACATGAGTTTGGTTATCCTGTGAAGAACTTCTCTTATGTCGGGGATGTTCAATCTTATCCGCCAAGGGCCAGTGTGGGTGCAGGTTTTCACTTCAACCAAGCAGTAGCCACACCTTCCACCTGTTTCATTGATCTAAAAAAAAAAAAAAAAACACTAGATTGCACATTAGTGTTTCAATTTTCATTTTGAAGCCAGTTGGCAGCCATCTTGGTGAGACCAACTTGCTTTAAGATCTCAAAATTCAGCCGTTGAAAGCCAACACTGCTTGAAAACCCTGTAAATTTTACTGCTGATGGTCAGAATACCTTAAATTCATATAACCTTACCAATAATGTCACTGATATTTGTAATTAATTGAATAAAATAAAAAATAAATCTTTGCATAACTGGAATTTGGAAAAACATTTAAACACGAATGTACAATCTAGCCTTTTTTTGAGATCAGTGATTACAACAGGTGGAAGGTGTGGCTACTGCTTGGGTGAAGTGAAAACCTGCCCCCACGCCGGCCCTTTGTAGATAAGATTGGACATTCCTGTCTTATGTGAAACATAGATCTCACTCAGCTCACACAGCTCACACAGCGTCCTGTATTCATGTTTATACAATATATTTTTTCTGCTTTTTTTTTTTAAATATTGAATTAAATTGTGCTCGATATGATTTTTGGGCTTGAGATTTAATCAAACCCAGGATCTATCTACATTTATATCATTTGGCAGATGCCCTAATACAGAATAACTTACACAAGTGCTTTGAAGTCTCTATAAGTGAATACTGGTTCACTAGGTCACAGGCAAAACTCTGTTGGCAGGATTAAAAAAAAAATAAATACTCAAAGTGCAAATCCAAGTACTTCTAAAAGAAGTAGGCTTTCAGTCATCATTTGAAGACACCCACTGACTCAGTGGTCCAGACAGGGGAGAAGTTCATTCCACCATCTCAGTGCCAGAACAAATATATACAGTTATATAGTCATACTCATTAATATTGTCAAATTAGCTTGGGGCATTGCTCTTATTGTACTGTTACACATAACATTTCATTTAACCATGTAATTTTATTGTTTGTTCTGAATCCATTCATTCTGAATTCATTTTTCCTGAATAACTGTAAATGGTTTAACTTATGGAGAGGGAGAGAGTTTTAATCTGTACAGAATATACTGTGATGCCGAGGTGCCTTGTTGACTGACGAATGGGGGAAACGAGCTGCATACTGGCCCAGGTAAATATTTATGAATGGGTGCATACAGGGAACTTGTTGTTTACAGCACTGCTGGTATGCGATGCCCTTGTTTTTTGAACTCACACACCAACTCAACTTTTTCAGCCAGTAAGGTGGGAGTCTGCATGTCGAGCACTGGTGTGTATTTGGTGAGTTGTGCACTCTCTCAGGGGCTTCTTGTACTTGTATAAATGTAGCCTCTGTGTCAGCTAGCAGCTTTCCCACAGTAGCCATGGCTTTTCCTCGGTTGTTTCTTCTCTGCGTACTGTCTTGCATCCTGCTTCGTCATGGATGTGCTCGTCCATACCGTTCCAGGAAAGCTGTTGCTAGTCAAGGTAACGTTTTCAGTCCAGGGAAAGAAATGACTTGGAAAAAATAATTCAAAAGCATGTAATAGTTTCATCGAGTTAGTGATGTATACTGTGCACTTCATTTCTTCTACTGATTCTGTTTCTTTCTAAATGGGACTAAGAAGATGACAATGTGAAGGCACAAATTGAAAAACTCTGGAAGGAGGTGAACTCCTTGAAGGAGATGCAAGCACTGCAAACAGGTAAACTGGATTTCAGACTGAATTTTCTGCCCTCTATACACTATAACACTGCAGCTCATTTGTAATGCAAATATATTGAGCTTGTTTATAATCAGAATCAGAATCATATATATTATAACAAGGAAAATGCACCATTTAAATATGTTCTGTACAATTCCAGGCATGTTTTAGCATTACGCTAACATTATGACTCTTATTGAGAGCACAGTAATAATGGCACATAATGATTAGATAGTATGAGGATGCTTTTCTCAACATAAGCTCTAATTAGATTGTAAGATCTTTGTTCATCAGGAGGCAGAAGTTTAATGGCTGACTGTATTTGTGTTTACTGTCACATTATGTATTTCTGTACTGGTAACTACTCTGTAGTTCTTAGTATTCAAGAATTCAAATCAAGGCACATACATCCACACAATAATGTTAGTTAAATTGATACTAGGATTAATATTGATTCATTCTGCATGAATTGAATAGGAATAATATACCTCAGAAATGGCAACTTGTTGGCTATACATTATTGACATTTCCTATTATTTTTCATCTCTTAAAACAATTGTTTGATCAAAATCCCTTTTTGAGTCTGGGGGAAAAAGCGTAGGGCAAAACAAATCTGTTTGCAGTCTAACTGCTTGCACAGAGGCCCACTGTATGATCCTGTGGTTTTTGGGCTCTAAAGCCCTATTCAGATGGATTAAGTTTATATGAGGCACTGGGGTAATTCCACTCTTTCCAAAGTGCTTCTGTGTGATTTTATTTCCAATGTTGTTGTTTATCTAAATTAAATTACCTACTAAGTTGCCTGCTCTGTGGTGGTCTGAGCATTCACAATCAACATTTGTGTAATTTTGCAGACAGCCTCATACACTGGGAAAAATGTTTTGACCATTGCTGCTTTGCCGTATTTAGTCACATGGAGTTCATATCCATATTAAAAGCTTTCTAAATGGATAAATTAAAGCAATGTGATACTGCAAGAAGAGATAATGTGCAATAATAATAACAGCTACAGGTATTAAATTATTTTATGTGATATGGTACAATATTACGTGATGGGTGACACAGTGGTTTAGCAAGAAGCATTACCAGCTCACAGCTCCAGTTGGCTCCAGTCCCTGGTTCAGTCAGGTTACTGCTCTCTGTGGAATTTCGCATGTTCCTGGGTGGGACTCCATCCTGGGTGTATTTCCAGAGTTAAGAAACCAGCGTTCTTAGGATAGATCAATTTTAAGCACTTACCAGAGATATAAAATAATAAATAAACATCAAGTAAAGGCAATTTAATATTGATAAACTAAAATTAAACGATTAGCATACACACCATACTTTATCAAAATAGACTCAATATATACATTTATTTCAAAGCATAAGATAGTTATTATTCGGGAATACCAATACAAATTTATAACATATTTATAACATGTATTTTTTCCACTGACTTTGATCTGGAAGAATTAAATCGTCCTGAGCGTAAAT
>JBCNYH010000017.1:8143517-8165992 GCA_039654325.1 Tandanus tandanus | reverse complement strand
CAGGGGGGCAGGGGGGGCTGGGGGGGTCGATGGAGGGAGTTGGGGAATGTAGGTGGGTGGAGGTTGTAGGATGGTGGGGGGTAGGATTTTTTTTTTTTTTTTTTTTTTTTTTTTTTTTTTTTTTTACACATGCACCATGGAAAGTGTAATATTGTGAGGTAAATACCACCAATGATAAAAGGTTGCGAGAGTTTAAGGTTCAAGCCTCAATTGGTGCATGTAGCCATCCATGACTGGGAGCTCATGAGAGCTAATTGGTCGCGTCATTATGGAGGGAAGGATGGCATATGTTTGCTTCCCTGTCACTCACACGTGGCATTAGCCTATCATGAGTGTCTGTGAGCTCATGCATACAAGGGGGTTGATAGCAATTTCCTCTGAGAATGTTATGCTGCTCCGAATTTGCATGAGCAGCAGTTAAGAGAAAAGGGGTTGGTTGGCATCACGTGCCTCAGAGTAAGCACATCGTCGCCTTGCCTTCCCTGGTTGGTAGTTGTTGTGTGTGATAGGGAAGTACAATGTTTATAATAAAACTGATAACGCCTCCTTATGATTATTCACCTTCTGAGAATGTTGAGACTGGACAAGCCTTGACTCCATTAGATTCTGGAGATGATCTGGCTCAAATTGTGGATGCAGGTTTTAGGAATCCCTAACATGAACAAGGATGATTTCATTTTAGGAGTATGGTGTTACAGCAGACAGGTCCTGTGCACTTTAATTTTTTTAAGTCTGGTGGAGGTTTGTGCTCTCTGAGTGCTCTTGTTATATATGCATTAAAAAGGCACGTTTATTATCTGTAAATGTTCTCCTTGCACTCTGCTGCACGTAACAGGAGGAAGCACTGCAGGCCTTCATCCAGCCTGAAACGTTGGACGGGCCGAACCAGTACTTCTGTGAGCGCTGCAAAAAGAAATGCGATGCACGCAAGGTAAGAGCAGAGTGAATTAGTGCAGACTGTAGCCTTCTCTCTGTCTCTGCAGTGCGTTCTTATAGCATTGTTGTGTCTTCAGGGTCTGCGGTTTCTGCACTTTCCGTACCTGCTGACGTTACAGCTGAAACGTTTTGACTTTGATTACACCACTATGCACCGAATCAAGCTCAACGACCGCATGACGTTCCCTGAGGAGCTTGATATGAGCCCCTTTATTGACCTTGAAGATGAGGTAAAATCGGCCTCCGTGATTGCTGTAGGCATTTTTACACTTTTTAAATTGTACTCTTAACTAACTCCTGAATAGTTTATCCTGATTGTGAGTGATTATTCTTGTTCCCTGTTTGATTTATTACACATGCAAATTATAGAAATCCCCTCAGACTGAGAGCTGCACTGACAGTGGAGCAGAGAACGAAGGCAGTTGCCACAGTGACCAGATGAGCAACGACTTCTCCACAGATGACGGGGTAGATGAGGGCATCTGCCTGGATAGTACCAGCACTACAGAGAGGGTACTTAAGCCAAAGGTACCTCTAATCTTATCCTTGATATGCCTGTATAATATAAAAAGTGTAAGATATTTGAAATATTAAACATAACTTAAAACAGGATAAAAGGTATGGCGATAAAAAGAAAAGCCATACTTTCTGAATTCTTCAGGACCTGTTATAGAAAACTAAGAGTTACTGTGGATGACTTTTTTTTTTTTTTTTTTTTCAAAGCATTCCAATTTCTTTCTTTGCAGAGCTCACTGACCTATGAACTCTTCTCAGTAATGGTGCATTCTGGGAGCGCTGCAGGAGGACATTACTATGCCTGCATCAAATCTTTCAGTGATGGTCAGTGGTACAGCTTCAATGACCAGCACGTCAGCAAGGTTCTTTAATTTTCATCTTTACACAAATGGATCTTTTTTCCTTTTTTAATTTTTAGGTAAATGTAAATTGGTTTTCAGTGTATTATCTGTATTGTCAGTGCTAATTCCATGTTTTTTGTAGATCACACAGGATGATATCAGAAAGACGTATGGTGGTTCCTCAGGGAGCAGGGGCTATTACTCCAGTGCCTTTGCGAGGTAAATGAACCCTTATATTTTTTTGTTCTTAAGTCTGTTGTTGTGGGTGTTTTTTTTTATTTTTTTATTTTTTTATTTTTTTATTTTTTTTTAATGGTGGTGCACAGTCCAATCTTAAAACAGTCACCATGAGCTTCAGCCATTAAATAACTAAATGATGTCTTTCTCAGCTCACCACAACAGATTCTTTCTGTAAGAATGAAAAAAGCCCCATTTACTCCTATGCCTCTCACATGCACTTGTGGTTTTTACGATGCTGTAGAGTGGTCATTTGTGTTGCTGACTGCAAAATAATTCCCTAATTATTTTTTATTTTTTTGTATTCTCACAGTTCCACAAACGCATACATGCTTATATATAGACTGAAAGATTCCTCAAGGAATGCAAGTAAGAGAAGTTCTGAAGTTGCACTTGTAACAGTTTTGCTTTTAAACAGCAATAGTTCTGAATTATTTGGATGAATAATCTGTGATTAAAAAAGGGTAAACTCTGCGTGCAGAGTACCTCGACGTGGAAGACTTCCCAGAGCACATAAAACGTCTCGTTCAGAGAGAGCGAGAATCCGAGGAGCAGGAGAAGAGACAAAGAGAGATCGAACGCAATACTTGCAAGGTACTGTATGCACTGCTTTAAATTACCTGCAACCTCATTCACCGCTTCTCGATCCGAATGCTCATATCTCTCCTTTCCTTCATTTGTACAGATCAAGCTTTTCTGCATGCACCCTGACAAGATGATGATGATGGAGAACAAGCTGGAGGTTCACAAGGACAAAACACTCCAAGAGGCCACAGAAATAGCATACAAGGTAATCCTAGGCCTTACGTATTAGTGACTGCTGTATGTAGACTGTTGTGCATAATGGCTGTTAGTAGTGTGTCATACAAGGTGGGATCAAAAAGGTCAGAGACTGTATCTGTAGCAAACAAACAAAGTGGGGCATTGGTATGTATGTGTGTGCTCTGGAGTCACTATGCTGTGTGATATTGTACTGTCACTGTTGGGACCTGTCATTTACATTTTTGGGAAACTGCCATTTGGGATTTTCCATGGGAACCAGAAGCAAACTTCAAATTCTGTGTCAAATGCCAGTGAAGACCCTTGAAATAAACTTGGTGAGGTGTTTTGAGTGGCATTTGCACTTCAAGGGGGCCACTTAAAGGACGATGTCCTGCCCCTCTTATTGCACGGATGTCATTCAGAACCCCATGGCTCTTTGTTTCACTACTGTGGCGTGCTGAAGCATTCCAAGGGTAATATATGCAAACACTTGTGCATTGTCCAAATTGCAAATGTGAACATACCAGTGTAACAATGTTAGGACCACTGGTTCTGATGTTACCAACATGATGTCATATGGCATAGTGACTGTAACAGAGTTGCTGCGGACTCCATCTGCACAGACTTGACCATGTCGCACTTCGTAAACTTACTAAAGGAAAAGTCCTGGAACTTTTTAAATGCATCTTGTATTTATACTTGTGTAGATGTGGCGTTAACACTGAACATAATGCTTCCACCACTGTGCCTCATTGTGTGTATTATACACTTCTATGTGTTATCTTTTGTGTTTGTTTCATCCTGCTAGTTGATGGATCTTGCGGGTGTAGTTCCTCTGGACTGTTGTCGCTTGGTGAAGTATGATGAATTTCACGAATATCTGGAGCGCTCATATGAGGGCGAGGAGGACATGCCCATGGGGCTGCTCCTTGGTGGGATTAAATCCTCCTACATGTTTGATTTGCTACTAGAGACTCGTCGACCCGACCAAGTGTTCCAGCCTTATAAACCCGGAGGTACCATTACTAATCATTTCTGAATTATTTTTAATAAAATTTGTTTTAATTGAAAAAAGAAAACTGGTAATGTTCATATAAAGTGCATGCATTAAGCTTGTGAATGTTGCAATGGATGATGAGTGTGTGAATTGAATTCTTCAGAGGTGATGGTGAAGGTCCATGTGGTGGATCTTAAGAGCGAGATCATCGCTGCTCCGGTCAGCGTCAGGGCATACCTGAACCAAACCATTACAGAATTCAAGCAGCTCATTGCACAAGTATGTTTTTCTCTCTCACTGTCTGAGATGTGCGTACCACAAGTGCTATGATCTGTTAATTTGATCAAAATGATGCATGAAAGTCAGAACCTGATCCTGGATAGTCTAAGAGACAATGCTGATAAATTTTTCACCGTGTTTTTTTAGATTGGAAGTCTCACCAGAGAGCCATGTTTTCTTTTATTTTTGCTTATTTCTTTGCCCAGGCCACCGGGCTGTCTGCAGAAACCATGCGAGTTGTCCTGGAGCGCTGCTATAATGACCTCCGGCTACTCTACGTGCCCAACAAGACACTGAAAGCTGAGGGTTTCTTCAGGAGTAACAAGGTTTTCTAAACACCAAACAGAATATTGAAAGCTATTTATCAGCAGTTCTTTGTCAGTGTTGATCAAAGCCTTGATCATCAGCTGTAGTCTGTAATAATTTCTTCTTCCTGTAGGTTTTTGTGGAGAGCTCCGACTCTGAGGACCACCACGCCACCTTCACTGACTCACTCCTGTGGAAGCTTCTGGATCGTCACGGCAACACAATCAGACTATTTGTTTCCCTCCCAGAGCAGTCTCCAGGCTCTGTGGCTCAAAGAACTAGTTGCCCTAAAGTAAGCGGTGACTCTGAGGACTCGTTTGAGGGTGCTAAAAGTAGTGGCCAGTGTGTAGAGGCCATATTGGAGGAGAGTACAGAGAAGTTAAAGAACCTTTCCCTGCAACAGCAGCAGAAGCAGCAACAGAAGCAGTCGTCCAGCACCAGCGAGAGCCAGAAGAGTTCGGACCACAGCGATTTCGAGCACCTGGATTTCCCGCAGCCTGAGAACCAGCTGGCTTCAGAGGAACGCTCCGACTCGGATGCCAACAATGACCGCAGCACCAGCTCTGTGGACTCAGATATCCTGAGCTCGAGCCACAGCAGCGACACGCTGTGCAATGCTGATGGCGCACCCCTGCCTCTGGCCAATGGCCTTGACTCGCACAGCATCACCAGCAGCCGCCGCTCCAAAGCCCATGAGGGCAAGAAGGAGACATGGGACACTGCTGAGGAGGACTCGGGCACGGACAGCGAATACGACGAGAACGGCAAGAGTAAAACTCAGACGTATTCCCTGTACTTCAGAGCAGAACCGTATTCACAGGAGGATGCTGCCGGAGATAGACAGAAAGGTAACACTGCTAACAACTGTGTAAATATGTAAATGTAACCTAAGGATTTAAAATAATGATTTTACACATTTCTTTATAAATCCCTCCTAATGAGCAAGCGTGTTGTGATCGTGGCAAGGACAAACTCCCCCAGATCACACGAGGAAGAAACCTTGACAGGACAAGACTCAAAAACTCCCATCCTCATTGGGGTGACTGACAGCAAATTAAAATAGAAACCATGTAGCAGGAAATTTACTATATTTAAATTCAATTCTGGTTTGTTATAATTGTAGTCCTAAATAATTTTAGCAAAACCATTTACGTCAAGAACAGTCTAAAGTTATTCACAGTTTTTATGTATATTTAGGTGTTTATGGAACATCATCAGCAGGAGCAAGGGGTTTCTAGATGGTAACTCCACCAAGAAGTAGGACATTAGGATGGATCACACAGATTCAGTGAGCAGAAAGGTCGGGGGGTTGGGTATGCTCATTGTGTACCTTTTGCACAGAAAAAAATTTCATAGCACATTTTCGGTGATGGCGACTTGACGACCTCTGGATGCCAATATATGTTCACCACTCACTGCATTTCCTGAGAAAGCAGTGATCACAGTCATCCAGACCTATCAAAACAATTTTGTTTTAGCTTTCTGGTTATGTAGTAAGTGCAGCTGCCTGTGGTCCGAGTACACCTACTTCTGTCTCATCGGAATTTAATAAAAGGCAGTTAGTAAGCATCTATTGTCTAATGTCCTTTGTAAATTCCTGAACTTTATTAAAATGGTGTCTCTTATATGGCTTTGCTGAAATATACAAATACATGTCAACATAACAATGACATATAACATGTTTATAAGTGATATTACCAAAAGGGAGCAAGTATGGGGGGGTATTATGATGAACGGTATCAAAAGCTGTGCTTAGGTCAGTTAACACAAACGAGACAGCATTCTGATCAGAGGCCAGTAGCAAATCATTTTAACGATGTCAAATCACTTTAACGAGTTTTTTTGGCTGATATGTTCAATTTTAACATTGAAAAAATTTGTCATTTTATTCCACATAAAGTAACATTTATTACTTTTTTTCTGTGAAACTGGCATATATGCATTTATAATTGGAAATGGAGACAATTTAAATGACTGGCAAGGTGTTTTGAATGGCATTTGCGTTGGCTTCGCCCTACCCTGGGATACGTTTTGTAAATTATGTTTCTTGAAGTCTGAGTGGGTGGCTCAGGTGAGCTGGTGCAAGGCATTGAATATGCTAGTGGTGCTGAACACATGCAGTTGATGTTGATGACCATGTGCTTAGCTGGGGGCTGGTGGGTTGAACACACCCAGCAGCCAAAGAAATTGTATTAATTAATATACCCTCTTCAGCATAAATTTATTGTCCTTTTTTTAAATCATCAGAGTTCTATGTGTTTTGACTTTCTCTTGCACAGTTCTGTCTTTCTCTCCTGCTACATCTGCTTGATTGTGTCATGCTCCATTCATTCGCTACAAGGATAGTCCTGGAACTTTTAGATCATACCTTGTATTACAATTTGAGCTGTAAATCACAATGCATTTTGGGTTTATGCGGAAACCATTAGTTTTACCCATAAATTGATGTTTTTTCCCTTCTCACACAGAGTGATGAAGTAAAAATTGTTTATGCACAAATGTCTTTGTGTTTGAATGAAAGAAATGGCCAAATATGAGGATATTATCTTGTATTTGTGTATATTTAAATTTTTATTTTATTTTTTATTTTTTTTTTTTTAAGAAATCTGAGCTATCTGGATATATAGAGGGAAATTCTTTCTGCCTTGAATAAATTAAAGCTAGTAATTGTGGGCAAATTACTGTGGTACAAGAAGGGGAAAATGACACTACATTGATTAATTTCCCGTATTAAATGTGTTTTGGCGTGTAAGCATTGGCATGCACCAATGATTTGTCTGTGATCATTTACATATTGGAAGCTGTTCTCGTAAATTGTAATGCATTGGTCAGAATTGTGTAAATAGTTTAATCATATATGTACCACACAGCCCTGTCATCTGCTTTACGTCAATCTAATGTCAATGATTAATAAGTTCCGAATTGTGAAATTAATAAGTCACTTGTTTCCGGACACTTGTCTCCTCCATGCTTTCAGGTTTACTTGTCCATGTTGATAAGAGGATCACACTCGCAGCGTTTAAGCAGAACCTGGAGCCATTTGTCGGAGTTCCCTCTACCCAGTTCAAGGTCTTCCGGGTTTATGCCAACAACCAGGAGTTTGAGAGTGTGCGACTCAATGAGACTCTTTCTTCTTTTTCAGATGACAACAAGGTTTGGCTCTTTTGACTACTAACACAAAATAGCTCCAGTACCACCACCTTAATCAGGAGTTATTTTTAAGATGGCTTCTGCTTTTTAAAAAAAAATATATGTAATCTATAGATCACAATTCGGTTAGGACGAGCCTTAAAGAAAGGGGAATACAGGGTAAAGGTGTACCAGCTCTTGGTCAATGAATCAGAGGTAAGCCAATATCTTCAAACACATCTTAAAAATTTAAGCGCTGAATGGGAAAGTACATTACAGCTGTGCAGATGAGAGTGTAGGATTGGTTCATGGTTGTTGTGGATGTGATCTTTCCCTTTAGCCTTGTAGGTTCTTGCTGGATACTGTGTTTGCTAAGGGCATGACAGTGAGGCAGTCTAAAGAGCAGTTACTGCCCCAGCTCAGAGACCATTGCAAACTGGACCTTTGCATAGACAGGTGAGCATGTAACGGTTCATTGCAAAAACACATAATGCAGTAATCAAAAAAGAAATTTGAGTTATGAGTCTTGTTGCATAATATTCTTGTGAGATTTTACTGCCAAGACAAAGATATTTATTTATTTATTCTACCACAGCATATTGGTGTTTAAATTCAATAACTGCTTAAAGTCCAGACTTTCAATTTGAGGGTGTATACATACAAGCTGTGAATGTTGTATAAAGCAATGGGTATACGTTCTCATTATTACTCAGCTCATTTGAAGAATCAAATCATATCCGTCAGTTACGGTATTCAGCGGTCTGTTATTGCTTGTAATGGAGCGCATCATTACTAGAACCAATAAAATTATTTTTCAATTAAGAAAATCATTTTTACATCAATATTCTGTACGTAGCCATGTATTAAGTACGATGAAGTACAGTAAGCTATGGATTATTGTGAAATTGGGGTCCTGATCCCCATGTCAGGATTTATTTTGCTATACTAACTAGCTCACTGTTTATCCATTACTTTAATTTACAAGTGAGCAGACAAATGGTCTGTAGCTGATTTTCATGTATGACATTTGCTTTTGGAGCTCTCAAGGTGAAGTCCAAGTGTCACTGCCTATGAAACAAGCCATGACTATGCTGAAAAATCAAAGCAAACCTATCAGGGAGCCTGGAACAACATTGGGTGTGGTCCGGTCAATTATTTGGTATGTTCTTAGAAAGAATGAATGTAGCTCTGGAACTAAGACTTGAACACTGGAAAGGCCTGGGAGACTGCAGAAGATGACAGGAGAAGAATTATTATATATATATTTTTTACAATAGTTGTTTAAATCAAGAACACCCTCCAGGAAGTTTTGTATGAATTTGTATGAATTAACAAACAAAAGAAATACAGTGGTCTTACCCGATGATGTAAACATCAAAACAGGAAGGCTAGGTTCAAGTATTAAAGATCAACTTTTTCTAGAGTTTATGGGAGGAGAAGAGTATGGAGAATGGAAGGACCTGCTCATGATCTGAAGTATACTATTTCATCTGATGGTGTGGGTGTCCATGGTTTACAATGGAACTGATTACTTTGTACTTATTGATGTGACTGATGGGAAAGCTGCAGGATCTTGGGTCTATAAGGCAATGATATCTGCTTGGACTTAGCCAAATTTGACTGGGTTTTGAAGTGCAGATGGACACTGACTTAAAGCCAATTTTCAAAACATCCCTGGACGTATTTCAGGAAAAGAAGTGGAATGTTGTGCAGTGGCCAAATTTATCACATGACTGGAATCAATCTGAGCATGGATTTCACTTTCTAAAATCAAAATGTAAATATCATAAAATGAAAACTAAAAGTCTGTACTTTGAGCCCTTGGAGTATGTTTCATTTTAACTCCAGTAAACCCTTAGATTACAGGCAGCTAAAATAATGGACCTGACTGTATATTCTTTGAGGAGTCACAGACAGAATTTAATGGGATGAGAACCACTGGAGTAAGGAACTTGAACGGGTAATGTGTATACACTCCTGGGCAAAAAAAAAAGTCCAAACCCTAATTTGAAAAAATAAGCTTTTAATGGAGCTTAAAAAATAAATCACTGGTCAGAAAATTTGTAAGAATGTAAATTATCACTCATGAAGCCTGTACCCATAATTGCTCATCACAGCTCATTGCTGCAGGAAAGTGTTGCGGGGGAAAGCTGGAAACGGGAAATTCATTTACTGTACATGGTTTTCTTGAAGGCAAAGACAAAGTAACGAAAATATTGAAATCTTTGATCTGAAATTTAAACTTACATGACTTTGTGTACAAATTTTTCAAAATATCTTAAATAATACCAGAAGGGAATGACATCCTCAAGTACAATACAGAATGCAGTCTTGCAAGTCCCAAGGTAAAGCATTGAGAATATCAGCTGCAAAAAAGCCTGCTTTGCAATTTGGGGTTCGGCCCTTTTTTTTTTGCCCAGAAGTACATAAGTGATCCATCACAGCAAAGTGGGTATTAAGTTGGAAATTATTAATTTTTAGTTGTTGATACTATTATTGTAGCCGATATCCTAAGCTTTAAATTATACCAAATTTTCTACAATAATCATCTAGTTTTTAAGTAACTAACCAAAACCTACCAGGAATTTTAAGCCTTTTAAGCACGCGGCCTTGGAGAAAATTGTATTTCAAATTCAAGAATTTTAGAATTTTTGGAAAAGTATTTAATAATTTCCAACTTAATACCCATTTGCAATGTTTGTCCAGCTAAGTCAACATTAAGGTAAACCGTAGGAATGCAGTACAGTTCATTTAGTTGCTCGTTTTGGATAAAAAAAGACTGTGCAGTGAGGTCCCCTATATACTCATCATTAGCGTGGAATGACACATGTACATACATATGACCCATCACATGTCACAGTATATAAATTGTCTTGTGTTGTTGCTTGTGTAGGTTTCGACTCAGGAAGAAGACTTGGAAAAACCCAGGCACAGTGTTTCTGGAGTATCATGTTTACGAGGAGGATATCAATATCTCTAGTAATTGGGAGGTCTTCCTTGAAGTTCTTGACGGTAAAGTTTTTATCTTTGCGCAAAAAAAAACACCAAAAAACAAAGGTACCCCAGTGTGTAGTATATACTAGTGATGTAGCTGAAGTCTTATGTGGTAGTTGTTATTGTTACATGACAAGATGACATCTGTTATCTAGTCCTAATTGCTGTTCATAAATAACTAATGAAAGCCTTTATAGTTCCTGCAGGCTTCTACAAAATTTAAGATATTACTCAGAAATGTATTTAGCAACCAGATAGTGAGCAGTCAGTAGGTGCCAGTCTGGTGGCAGTGTGAAAATAGCCCATGTTCACAGTGTACTATAATGAATCTCCAAACCAGATATTTCTGATCCAGCTTTGGTTTTCTTTCTTTTGTTGATGAGACTCCCCCAGCTGCTTTTTTATACCATGTGATAGTTTAATATGTTTAATATAAATGTAGAGTTTATGCCGGACAAAAATAATAGTTATTAAAGCTTTGGCATCAGGATGTTGTTTGTTGCTGAGTTGGGCACATACAAAATTTTGTAATTACAGTTAGATCACATAGTACATGAATTAGTTTGTTTGTTATCCATGAGAAGCATAGAGCAGCAATGTTAACAGAGTGAGCTCCCAGCCATATGTGAAACCGGTTCTTAGCAGTGATCCTTCCTTCTTTATACCATCAAAGTTTCCTCTTTTACTTTTGCAAGGAGAAGTCTTCCATTACATGCTAAATGTTCTCATAATAAATATTATTACCTACCTTTCCCAGAATCCTCTGCGCCAAGCAGTGAGTCAGCATTTTCGTTGCTTGCAGTATTCCAAAAACAACCTGTAACAGTCATAGACCATGGATTTTAAATTGTATCATTTTTTCAGAGTAATTGTATTTGTAATTTTTTTCCCTCTCAGATTCTTTCCTTTTTCTTCCCCTCGTTTGTTCCCCAAGTACAGGACTCAGCCCTCTCACAGGCAGCCATGAAAGAAAGAAAAGATAAAGCATAATGTGCTTGGATCTTCTACATATGAAGTATATGTAGAAAACATTCCAGATGACTTTACTCCATACATGAAATCAGCTAGTATAGTAGCTGAGGGAGTTTTTCCTTGCCACTGTCGTCGCGGGCTTGCTCATTAGGGATGTTTAGGGGTTGTAGAAAATTTTTTAAATTATTTTTACTATGTAAAGCTGCTTTGTGACCATGCCAATTGTAAAAAGCGCTTTACAAATAAACTGCATTGAATTGAATAGCCGTCAATGTGCTTTCGAAATCAGTAGCCCATTTGTAAATAAAAATTACACAATGTATTCTGGGAAGGGTGAGTCAGCCCATTTAATATCAGCTACATTCAAATCATGAGACTTAATGTATGTAAACATTATAAATATCACAGACTGTATATGTCTTTCATTTATTTTAACTAATAATTTGTAATCTGTGATCAGGTTTTTAATGTGGAAGTCGTGTACATATTTCTCACGTGTCCCATTTTAAATTGTGATTGTTTATATGTTGCAGAACCAGAGCAGATGAAGTCCATGTCTCAGCTGGCGGTGCTGACACGGCGCTGGTGTCCATCTCAGATGAAGCTGGAGCCCTTCCGGGAGGTGGTGCTGGAGAGCAGCAGTGTGGACGAACTCAAGGAAAAGGTAATGTCCACATAGCCAGTCTTTTTCCTTTTCTTTCACATTTATCTTAACTCTGATATTTAACACTAAGGCTGATGTCATTCTGACTATGTCTGTTTACCTGCAGCTCAGTGAAATGAGTGCAATTCCTCTTGAAAACTTGGAGTTCGCCAAGGTATGATGTATTCAAGTCTGAAATCTCAAGCCTGTCTGTGTTTTAGGGTATTTAGTGTTTCGACTTTTCTTCTGAATGCACACATTTATAACCAGAATTAATTCTGCATTCATTTGGAGAAGGACATAATCATTGTGGTGTTTGTTTTAAACCATAGCTTAATGTGGTGAAATAGATAAAATAAAGATAATAAATGAAACAATAATAAATTAAAACATTCAGTTGGATTTTAAACCATAGTTGAAAAAAAGATTCACACCTCAGAGTGTTCAGTGTGATTATAACTATCAGGGGTGTCAAATTAAAAATATTTAGGCTTACTAATACAATGTTTATTACTGGATTTTAACTTTAGATGATTGTTAATTGGTGATTAAGTTGATGTCCTTATAGCTAAACTAAAGTTTTTGTTTTGTAGCAGGGCTTCACATTATTGCTTTTAGTTAGTGCCCTGTGGAAAATAAATTCAAATTTCTGTCATCAAACCAGAGAAGGATAAGTGAAATAATATAATACTTAGGAAAGTACAATCTTGTTCTAGTCCTGTTCAAGCAGTTCATCTTTTTGGTGGTAGTTGACTTTACCACCTTATGTCTCCATCCTCTATCTCTAGGGACGAGGAACGTTTCCTTGCGATATATCGGTGTTGGAGATCCATCAGGATTTAGATTGGAATCCAAAGGTTTCCACACTCAACGTCTGGCCCCTCTACATCTGTGACGACGGTGCGGTGGTGTTTTACAGGTAACAGTATGACCACTCAGAACACGATATGAAGATCACACTAAAGCCTTTTGGCTTTTGTTGAACGTTTAATGTCAAATGTTCTGACTATATTGTGAAGAGTATCTTGGATCCTTTGGAAAATGAATTCTGGCTCAATAACATGACTTCTGGATGGTACTCCATGCCTTACCACAATGTTGGGCAGTGGTGGCTTAGTGGTTAAGGCAGTGGGTTACTGATCCGAAGGTCAGCGGCTCAATCCCCACTATCACCACTGTTGGGCCCTTGAGCAAGGCCCTTAACTCTCAATTGTTCAGTGGTATAAAAAAAAATGATAATTGTAAGTCACTCTGGATAAGAGCGTCTGCCAAATGCTGTAAATGTTGTGGTACACGTTTTTTTTTTTACAATAGTGCCATCAATTTTCACTAACTCACCAGTTCCTGCAGCTGAAATTGCACCCCAGCTCATGATACTACTCCACCATGTTTTAACTTTGGCAAGAGGCATTCATTCTTTTATCTTTTGCACTTTCTTCTCCAAACATAAACTCATCTTTTGTTTCCAAAATGTTCAAACTTCAAACTCATCTGTCCTCAACATGTTATTCCAATTTTCCTTCAGCCAGCCCTTGTGTTCCTTTGCAAATTTTAGCTGTTTTGCTCTATTTTTCTCACTCAGCAATGGTTCCTTACCTGCTATTCTGCAGAACAATTATTGTTCAGCCAGTTACCTATGCGCAGTTCTAGCAGAAACTGTACCACCATCAGGCGTTGTAGAGTTTTCCTGATGTTTTTCTTCGGTCCTTAAGACTAAAAATTTTAAGGCGCCTTACATGTCTTTCTGAGAGTCTAACCCCCCCAGGGCTCTGATATGACCTGGTGGGATCATACCTGTCTAAAGTGTACTTGGACTACATTTTAAGTCCTTGGCAAAAGTGTGGTAGTGCCGTCCAGCATCACAAAGGGCTTTTATTCAAGCCTGTTGCTCATTAGTTAGCTCTTTCTTACCCTTAGTTATGTTAAAAGATGATGTTATGTAATCGGTGTTAAAGACTAGTTCTAGAGGATTTGCTATATGCTCTGGTGGTTTGACCCCAGTGACATAAGCCTAATGTTACCGAACACTTAATGAGACGGGGCTAGGTCTTGTACATTCAAATGAATCACCCATTTTTATCCAAAGACTCTTGCATAGCCATTATTTTAACAATAATCATTTCTTATAATGATTATTAAAGAAATTTGCTTTTTCTGTGGTTGAACATTATCAAGTGACATTGACAATGAAATGCACCTTGGTTTTTTGGGGGTTTTTTTAAATTGATGTAAACATCCTTATGATGACTCTATTGCATGGTTTATTAAGCAACATCATGTTTGTAAAGAATTCATTTGCTTCATGGATATGTGAATCACCATTTTAATGTACACTGAAATCTCTAAAATATACCAGTTGTTCACACACCCCAGTACTGTAGGATTTGTTGTTTTTCAATTGTAGTTATTGACATTTAAGTGTATTCTTGCAGGAACAGCACTGAAGAGCTCATGGAACTCTCTGAAGAAGAACGTAATGAACTGATGAAGAAGGAGAGCAGCCGACTGCTGAAGACGGGTCACCGGGTCAGTTATTCTCCCCGCAAAGAGAAAGCTCTCAAGATCTACCTAGACGGAGGGCCTTCAAAAGACCCGGGCCAAGAATGAGAGTGGCCCTGCTATGCCGTGATCACTTTATTTTTTTTATTTTTTTATTTTATTTTTTTTCTCTCTCTTTTGGAAATAGCTGGCCTGCCCGCTGTGTAGCAGTGTAGCACTGACTCACCAGGGGCCCTTGATGGCGTTGAAGTCCACGTCCAATCCAGCGTCACCGGTGTCATACAGCCGGCACCGTCTTCTTCAAGCTCTGTGGGAGGGTCTTATGTATGAGGCTCAGAATTTCTACTGTGCACTATAGATTCTCAAAGTTTAAAGGGAACTTCAAAGCCTGGTTCAAGTGAACGGACATCCAATATCATTCAAACAAATCGATCTCAACAGACATGGATGCACTTGTGAAATAGAGAGGACTATTTCTGTTTGTTTCTCTGGCTGTATCAGTTCTATCTTTTTGTTTTTCACCACTTACTGTTTATTACTCACTCACGCTCTCTGAGTAATGATCTCATCACATGTCCATGATCCAAGTCTTGCTTGGTTGAAAATCATGACATCCCCCGTCTTTACCATGAACATAATTGTCCTGTGTTTTCCAAGTCCTCCACTAACTTCAGGTGTATTCTAATTGTTCTCAGAGTACTGGGTCATTTGCTTTTGTTCGATTTAATAAATTAAATGCTTCTTTCTTGGATGATGAGGCTCCACCCTGCTTCTCCATGTGCACATATGGGTGTGATGGTGGCTGATGCTCTCTGCTGGCTGCTTAATCTCCACCCATTGAGAGGGATCCCAGTGTGTTGATCCCTTTTAACTCTTCCCATTTCTCCCTCTGGGGTATTCACACTGGTACATTTTTAGTCTGCCTTTAAGACTAAGGTAATACAAAAACAAAGTAGAGCTTTATATTGATCTATTTACCTTCCGTCATCCTTGTAAATTATTTTCACCCCAGACTTGACGCTGACAATACTGCTAGGTCTTGTGAGCGACTGGCACACATTTAAATTTTTTTTTTCCTGCTTTGTTACCATATTTTTTCTGTCCTGTTTTCTGTTTTTAATTCTGCACAAAATGAAAGGAGCCTGGTGTTTGTGTGTGTGCGCTCTATGTGAAGCTACCTGCTGCTGTTTTTGTGTAGCCAGAGAGTGAAAGCTCCAAAGCAGGGCTGCTGGATGCAACTCGCTAGTTTATGACCAGGTTCAGGTGTGTTAGAACAGGAAAATTACCGGACTGTGTTGTGGTTAGGTGGAGTTTGGCGACCATGCTTTAGAGCCACACTGGAGGAGCAGCACTCTGGCTCACAGCATCACTGAACTAGGTCGAACCACCGTGGGTCTGCTGGGCACCTAACTCTGCCACAAGCTGTTCACTGTAGACTTGCCAATATGGAAATAAAAAAATAATCAGTCTCTGTCTTAACTCATCATTTCAGGAGACCAGCTTATGAAAAAAGTTCTTTAAAGCATATGAGGACAGAAAGTCAAGCATCTTGAGTTGATATCTGTAACCAAACCCAGGAGAAGAGCTAAAATCCTGTCTTAAGTGGCGTTCACACAGGAAGCGACAAGCCACTGAGCGACACTCGATTGGCCTGGCGAGTGAAGTGAATCAATTCTTTCAATCAATTTCTGAGTGAAACTGAGTAGCATCAAGTTATTTCCCTACAGTAGGTCTGTGATAGCTTTTATCATTATTTGAGTTTATTTTAGCTCCTGTTATCATATATAGCATATTTTTATTATTATGTGGCAAGTATAGAATGAATACTCCTGTACATCATGATCCGGAAGCATTAAATGTATATAAATATACATGCAGTGGAAATGACGACCATTTGAAAAACGAGGACCTACGCATGGCCTTTCCGGTTATGATCCTTGTAAAATGTCTGTATTCGGTCATAAAGCACAGGATATTTAGACACGGCAATAATAAGCTCCTCTTTACTGTTGATGTGGGTAGATTAATTAAACTCGTATTCATTGTTTCCCTACGGAAAGGTTTTGTCGAACTTATGGTTTGCCTCATCTGTCAATCATCAGTGTCTTTAGGCTCTGATTGGTTTTCACTCGAATTGCGTGTCGTGAAAGTTCAGCTCAGTTGAACTCCGTGCCCGGCCACTTTGCATCGCTTGATGTCGCTGGCGATCATTGACTTTGCATGGCCGATTGTCGCTCATCACTTCCTGTGTGAATGCAGCTTTAGCCTTTATTGAGGAACGCTTTGAAACATCTTGATTTCTCATTCTGAATCAAGTTACCCGACTTAAAAGCTCATAATTTTTTGTGTGTGTTTAACACTTATTGGCATATTAATGTATCCACATGTTTCTAGGTCATTTTGCAGGTTTCTGAAGAGTTGAACACATTGTAAAAGAAAAAGAAGTATAATTTAAAATTGACAGCTTTACAGCTGACTAATATACCTGTGACATTTTTCAGTATGACTGGGACAGATTTCCTCAATCACTTCTACAGAGTCCTTCGTAAAAATATTTTTGAACTCTAAATGAAAAGAATTTACTCTGTGTACATGAATGTAAATGAATACATGGTGCCCTGAGATTTACTGACTCCCCATACAGGATGGTGTTCCCAGGGTATGATAAAGCAGATACTGAGGCTGAGGGCTGGGCGAAATGTCAAATTTAATATCATGTAAGTTTGCTCACAAACTTAACAGCAATACAGTCGTGTTGCAATAAAGCAACTTGCAAGTAATGATTAATCAGTATATAATACACGAGAATGGCGTGATCTGCTTATCAGGGAATTAAAAAAACATCAGGAGTTGGTAATACTTGAATCAAAAAAGAGGCACGATTTCTCAGCAGACAGCATCGTCATTATTGTGCTTTTAAGTAGAAAAATAAACCATAAAAATAGTCCTTACACAACCCGCCTTTATGGTTTAAATAAGTATAAATAAACAATAACAATCTCATTTTATTTTCTTGGTTTCTGTGTAGTAAATACTAGAGCAGATGCTCTTAGAGAGATGCTGTTGCACAACTCGGCACCTGCTCACACGTGCACTCATAGTTCATCTGCATTTGTCATGATTTTAAAAATATGCAAAATAAACCATAAAATCTTGTTTTATCTCATATTAGTGTGCTTTTTTAACTTGAGTTCATGTGTAGTAAAGAATCGCCTTAGGTTTGGTGGTTGTTGCTAAATTGCACAGTTCCCTCAATGTTCCTTCGCTATTCAGTGACGTTCACTTTATCCTTCAGTAAACAATTGTTAATCCATGCACATATTGATATTAATAATTATCATGTGTGATGAATAATTTTTGGATTAATAAAGTTTTTTTTAAGGATTGTAGCATTGAATTGAACACAAATTATAATAGCCGTGATATCTCAAAAAAAGATTTAAATATGATATTGATGTTTATCGCCCAGCCCTACTGATTATCAAATCCTAACACATGACAACACATGCAAATGACCATTTTACAGCTTTTTTATTGCAAGATTACAGTTCTCTAGCTTTGAAACAGTATAGAAGTTTGCATTTAATATGTGGGTTAATTCGTAAATTAGGGGTGATGCGCTCAATCCTGCAGCAGCAATTTATCCTTTTCTTTAGCACACCAGTTTCAGCTCTGATAATGAGTGTGAAATGCTGAATTCTGAAGCACTTGTATACTCCAGACCTGAAGTCTGCTAACTGGTCTGTAAATATAAGCACCCAAAGAACTCCTTATACACCAGTGATCATCCAGTCATACATGCCTATACAAGTCTATATACTTTGTTTTTATCTAATTCCCTTCTTGCTAAATGCTACTGCTCTTTTAGATAAGCTGAATGCTGGGATGAGATACATAATAATGGTGACCCGATCGTACATACAGTTATGATCTTGAGTAATAGTTTTATATGGTGGACTGCTAAAGGCTTTTTCAGGTTCAGTGAAGTTTGCAGAGCTCACTATTTGACTAACTTCAAGTCTGAACAGGTTCTGTGCTCAGGTTTAGATGATGTAGTCAATCTCGGAGTACAGAGTGTCACTCAAAGCTTCTTCACTGGAGGTCGAACCTTTCAGGCACACCAATCTGCGACTAAAGAAGACAGAACAGCAGGGTTACACGGTTTCGTTCATTTCTAATATTTAATGGTACAGTACAGCACCCTGGGCCTAATAAAGGATTGAAAACAGATTACACTATTGAAATTCCTTTGCCATATTAGGATTTTTAAAAAATCTGGTTCCAGTTGTATTTAATGTTGTGAATGTGTCCATGAAATACATGAGTTCCTGTTTTCAATCTTATCAGTTGTTCCGTAATCCACCTGTTGCCATCTTTTAGATTAAAACTTGCCCTGTTACTTAAAAAACCAAAAACACGCAACACTGGTGACTTCTTCCTTCTAAGAACTTTCAACATTTCGTTTTAACTCTATTTATTTTTTTATCATTTTTTAACCATATTTTTATTATACTTATCAATTTTAGTCACTGGACATGTTGGACATGCTGTTGATATACAAACAATGATGTTCTTGAGTCAATCATCTCCAAGTAGAGATGTGGTGCCTTTATTTGATTGCAATAGTTGTGTTTATATTAATGACATTTTTACTAGGAAATGAACGTCATCTGAGGTTGTCCCAATGTCTTACCCCAGATGTTGGCATTGGAGGTCCCCAGCACAGGGGCAGTGCTCTTTAGGACTCCTGTGTCCTAAATCCCATGACAGTAGGTCCATTAGGTGATTGGTGGAGATACTACAAGGGTCGTGTTCTTTGGGTTTGGGGTTACACACTGGGTAAAGCAGACCTTAATGGAAAATGAGAGAAAATGTCGGTCATAAATTTTACAGAATATGCAATGATGACCTATGTGGCAGTGGAAGCATTTTATTAATTGTTTGGGATATTTTATGAATAATTATTTAGATTCAACAGCATGTAATGTCCCAAAAGTTGCAGCTGTTGGAAATGCCCCCCATAAGCTTGACGAGTTTGGACATGCTTTATCATATTGGTGCAGAGCTTCTGCAGTGTGGCTAGTGAGAGCTGTTTAATTTGGGTGGTGGGTAGCACAGCTCTTAAAAGCCTTTCTTTACTCATTTAAATTGACGTCTTAACACCTAAAAGGTTTTAGTAATCCGAGATTAAAAAGGGATGTGGTGCCAAGCTGCCCATGTTGGATAAATTGGTTAGTAGCTACAGCCAAATGGGTTTTGCTTGTTGTTGGACATTTTTGTCCATCTGACTGTAGTCCAAGACACCATTAAGAATAAGAAATTGAGTTTCCATTAGTAAAATGTAAGCAAGTTAAATCTGGCTTTTTACACCCGAGCCTAGTGGCTCATAACAGCCAGAGTTTATTCCAGTTTTTGTAGTGTGAAGCTACTAAGAGTTCAACTCATCCTGGATGGGACGCTAGTCCATCACAGGTTACCTTCCCAGTATTTTACCGTTATCCATTTATATTGCTGAGTGGACAGGCACTAGTTGTTAAGACCTTGTCTAGAGCTTTTGGCATGGTGGGGGGTCTAACAGGGATTCCAACCTGACCTCTTGATCACAAGCCTCGCACCCTTACCACTATATCAATTTAATTTAGTTATTTTCATTTTTTAAGTTCTGTTACCTAGCATGTCTGCCTCACAGCAAGAAGGTCCTGGGTTCGTGTTCCCGCCTCGGGTGTTCCTCTGTGGGGTTTGCATTGTCTGTGCTTGTGTGGGTTTCCTTCGGGTATTCCGCTTTCCTCCCACAGTCTAAAGACGTGCACATCCAACATTAGGCTAAGTGGCTGTTCCAAATTGCCCCTAGGTGTGAGTGTGAATGGTTGTGTGTTGGCCTGGCAAGCTGTTCAGGGTGTACTCCACCTTCACCCAGTGCCAGCTGACATAGGCTCCAGCCTCCCTGCACTCCTGGTAGGATTACGGTTAGGTACCTTTAGAGAATGTTGATGAGCACATGTTTATTGAATTTTTTTTTTTTTTTTTTTTTAAACCGATCACTAAAATATAATGCAACTCACATGTCAGATTGACAGATGTCAAGTTGACTACTGTTGATGAAACTGTTTCTCTGTATATTAATGTTTAGTTGTTGTGTATATACCACACAGCAATGGCACAATCTAATTGGTTCGCTATCTAGGGGTTAATACTTATTATAAGTAATGCTAGAATTAAAACACTGGACAAAACCTCACGGATTGTCCTGCTCACTTGGTGCAGTCAGGTTCTTTATCATAATGCTTTAAAAATAGAAACTAGACCAGAAAAATTTGCATAGTATATACTAAACTTTTAAGGAGGTTAAAAATACACCATTATGGAGCACATGTGCTGAAACTTTGAGTATACACTGAAACTTTAAGTCAGTTTAAGTGAGTTGCTTCTCTGCGGCCGTGGAGCTCACCTGCTCCTGGCATGACGTTTCAAATATGTAAAAATATAGTATACAAATCATGTTTTAATTTGCTTTTCTTTGTTTTCTGCATCATATATGGGAAAACAGTGAAGGTCGGAACATACTTATCGCTCAGAACACATATGCATCATGGCTGCCATGAGTTCCCAGCATTCTTTCGAAGTGTCTTCTGATCATGTTTTCTGAAATTAGCATGGCGCATGGGCGAGTTGCATTACTAGCAAAAATTGGGGTGGCAGCGTGCTCATGTTTTGGTGTGTGTCATCAGCAACATGGCTAAATGCTAGTTGATATAACAGGTGAGAAATTATTGTATTCTTTCCTATATATATTAACCCTACCCATATTAAAAAAAAAAAAAAAAATCAAAACATGCCTGTTAGAATACCTGGCATCACATCACCGGCTCTTTGAAAGTGGAAGTGAAGATGTGCAGGATGAAAAGAGGCTGTTTTTACTACACAGCGTTTATGATCTAGCGTAGTGCGAGGACATCATGACTGGTTTCTAAATTATTAAAATCTTGATTTAGTTTGCTTTTTCTGTCCTTATGTGGTATGTACAAAAACAATTGTTTACCTCAGGGTTGGTGGATGTTGCTGAATTGAATAGTTCAGTAACATTAATCTCACCTTCAGTGCTAAATTAATTATGCACCACGCAAACTCTGGGAAATACTTGAATCAGATAAAAATGTAAACATAAACCATACATTTTTATTTTTGTTTGCTTTTCTTATGTTATTGGGTAAATTATTATTACTGCGTAAACTGTGGCATCATATTTTAGGATCAAGTTTCTAAAAGCAGTACTCTTTACTCATAGACAAGAAAATGTTTGCTTTTTTTTTTTCAGTTTCGTAAATCTGAAGATTTTGCCGTATATAAAACTACCCAAGAGCTTGATTTGCCTTACTTCTCGTCTGTTATAGGAGGTCTTAAGGCTGAATAAAACTACAGCAGCAAGAAATAACAGCTGAAAGCAGCTGGAGCTTCAACCTCATCCACTTGGGGAAATAAACTTTTTGGAAGTGGGTACCTTCATAGAAAGCGCAGCACTGATCGCTGTTACAGTCACTTTGTTCCCGGCAGATGGTTCCTGCTTCTCCTTTAGTCGCATTCATGCACTGACCCAACACACACAGCTGGTCCTCACAGCACTCCTCATCTTTCCTGCAGGTCTGCAATAGATATCCACACAGTAACCATGCATGATCTCTCATCATATCCTTGTTACGGATAAAGATCAATGCTGATTGTTAGCCAGTCAGGCACTGGCATGTCATTAGTACAGAAAATAATACAGCAGGGGAGGTAATTATACGAGGTTGTGGTAGGGGGGGGGGGGGGGGGGGGGGGGGGGGGGGGGGGGGGGGGGGGGGGGGGGGGGGGGGGGGGGGGGGGG